>SJYX01000565.1:0-15126 GCA_006410675.1 Oreotragus oreotragus | reverse complement strand
AAAAAAAAATCTACTTCTGCTTCATTGACTACACTAAAGCTCTTGACTGTGTGGATCACAACAAACTGTGGAAAATTCTTAAAGAGATGAGAATACCAGACTACCTTACCTGACTCTTGACAAATTTGTATAGAATTCAAGAGCAACAGAACTGGACATAGAACAACAGACTGGTTCCAAATTGGGAAAGGAGTATGTCAAGGTTGTATATTGTCACCCTGCTTATTTAACTTAATGCAGAGTTCACCATGCAAAATGCGTGACTGGATGAAGCACAAGCTAGAATCAAGATTGCTGGGAGAAATATCAATAACCTCAGATATGCAGATGACATCACACTTCTGGCAGAGAGTGAAGAGGAACTAAACAGCCTCTTGATGAAAGTGAAAGAGCAGAGTGAAAAGAGTGGCTTAAAGCTCAACAGTCAGAAAACTAAGATCATGGCATCTGATCCCATCATTTCATGGCAAATAGATGTGGAAACAATGGAAACAGTGACAGAATTTATTTTCTTGGGCTCCAAAAATCACTGCAGATGATGACTTCAGGCATGAAGTTGAAAGATGCTTGCTCCTTGGAAGAAAAGCTATGACCAACCTAGATAGCATATTAAAAAGCAGATACATTACTTTGCCAACAAGGCTCCATCCAGTCAAAGCCATGGTTTTTCCAGTAGTCATGTATGGATGTGAGGGTTGGACCATGAAGAAAATCAAGCATGGAAGAATTGATGCTTTGAACTGTAGTGTTGGAGAAGACTCTTGAGAGTCCGTTGGACTGCAAGGAGATCCAACCAATCTTTCCTAAAGGAAATCAGTCCTGAATATTGATTGGAAGGACTAATGCTGAAGCTGAACCTCCAATATTTTAGCCATCTGATGCGAAGACCTGACTCATTGGAAAAGACCGATGCTGGGAAAGATTGAAGGTAGGAAGAGAAGGGGATGCTGGAGCATGAGATGGTTGGATGGCATCACCAACTCAATGAACACGAGTTTGAGCAAGCTCTGAGAGTTGGTGATGGTCAGTGAAGCCNGATGAAAATGAAAGAGGAGAGTGAAAATGTTGCCTTAAAGCTCAACATTCGCAAAACTAAGATCATGGCATCTGGTCCCATCACTTCGTGGCAAATAGATAGGGAAACAGTGGAAACAATGGCTGACTTTATTTTCCTGGGCTCCAAAATCACTTCAGATGGTAACTGCAGCCATAAAATTAAAAGACACTTACTCCTTGGAAGGAAAGTTATGACCAACCTAGACAGCATATTAGAAAGCAGAGACATTACTTTACCAACAAAGGTCCATCTAGTCAAGGCTATGGTTTTTCCAGTGGTCATGTATGGATTGAGAGTTGGACTACAAAGAAAGCTGAGTGCTGAAGAATTGATGTTTTTGAACTGTTGTTGTGGAGAAGACTCTTGCGAGTCCCTTGGACTGCAAGAAGATTGAACCAGTCCATCCTAAAGGAAATCAGTCCTGGATGTTCATTGAAAGGACTGATGTTGAAGTTGAAACTCCAGTAGTTTGGCCACCTGATGCGAAGAGCTGACTCATTGGAAAAGACCCTGATGCTGGGAAACATTGAGGGCAGGAGGAGAAGGGGACGACAGAGGATGAGATGGTTGGATGGCATCACTCACTCTATGGACATGGGTTTGGGTAGTCTCCGGGAGTTGGTGATGGACAGTGAGGCCTGGTGTGCTGCAGTTCATGAGGTCACAAGGAGTCAGAAATGACTGAGTGACTGAACGGAACTGAGTGCCCATCTTTGAATGAAATATTCCCTTGGTATCTCTACGTTTCTTGAAGATAGCTCTAGCCTTTCCCATTCTAATGTTTTCCTCTATTTCTTTGCACTGATCACTTAATTCTTTCTTATCTCTCCCCATTATTCTTTGGTACTCTGCACTCAGATGGGTATATCTTTCCTTTTCTCCTTTACCTTTCACTTCTCTTTTTCTCTCTGCTTCCTCTAAGGCCTCCTCATAGAACCATTTTGCCTTTTTTCCATTTCTTTTTCTTAAGGATGGTTTTGATCACAACCTCCTGTACAGCGTTATGAACTGCTGTCTACAGGTTTTCAGGCACTCTATCTAGCAGATCTAATCCTTTGAATCTACTGTCACTTCCACTGTATAATCATAAGGGATTTGATTTAGTCCATACTTGAATGGCCTAGTGGCTTTCCCTACTTAAATTTCTGTTTGAATTTTTCAATGAAGGGTTCATAATCTGAGTCATAGTCAGGTCCTGCTCTTGTTTTTACTGACTGTATAGATCTTCTCCATCTTCAATTACAAAGAATATAACCAATCTGATTTCAGTTTGACCATAAAGAATTGGACACTTCTATACTCAGAGTTAATTTTCCCAGGCACATTTTCCTTACTTGGTAATATTAACATTTTGAAACTAGTATTGCACATTTTGCAATTTGTAAAATGTCAACACAATTTTATAACATTTGACTTAACACTTCTGTGGGTACTTTTGACCTTTCATAATTATAGTAATCTCCCACAATGTGTGATAGGCACAGTTAAGGTAGCAGTTAGAATAAAAGGTCAATATTTATTGATAGATTGAAGTCTTATAAGCCATCAATAAAGATAATGGATTAAAAGAAAATCATAGCAGAAGCTAACTTCTTTAACACCTCATCATCTTCTTATTATTTTGTTACCAAATGCCTAAGGAATTCATCATTTTTACAATGTGTTATGTTCAATGTGTTATGTTACAATTTCCCTGACAGGACTTATTTCTGGAATCTTCCAAATATTTAATACATTAACTTAAAGTAATACTATTTTTTTAGTGCAACCATATATATGCATTTCTCTCTTTTTGTTTTGTCTATAGAGACTATGATATTTCCAACTGTGACTTGGTTTCATACTATCTAACATTCAAACTGGGGAATAGGTCTGGTTTTTTTAGACTAAATATCTTAAAATACAAACTTAAAATATATCGAGTTTTAATCCTGTAAATGTACTCAAAAGAAAATTCAATACTTAAGGAATTCATCATTTTTACAATGTATTATGTTCAATGTGTTATGTTACAATTTCCCTGACAGGACTTATTTCTGGAATCTTCCAAATATTTAATACATTAACTTAAAGTAATACTATTTTTTTAGTGCAACCATATATATGCATTTCTCTCTTTTTGTTTTGTCTATAGAGACTATGATATTTCCAACTGTGACTTGGTTTCATACTATCTAACATTCAAACTGGGGAATAGGTCTGGTTTTTTTAGACTAAATATCTTAAAATACAAACTTAAAATATATCGAGTTTTAATCCTGTAAATGTACTCAAAAGAAAATTCAATACTCTTAAATAAAACAAGTGTAAGATGACCCTTGTATGACCCATGCCAGTAGATAAAGAGCTATGTTTCTTTTATTCAATAAAAATGTGTAGATTATTTAGACATTTAAATCAAGGCATGACAAGAAGCATTGAACATCTTTTTCTTTTTTACTCTAGAAACAAGGAATCTCAGATGCCAAATTTTCAGTTTCTTTCTAAGTCTTGAAGCTGTGCCATATAATAATGTTTTGTTTGAAGAAGGCTCACTGAAAAGACTGTCAATCTTCATTTACTGTTGGACAAATATTTAATATTAGCTGTATACCAATTTTACTTCCTTATGGCTCAAATGGTGAAGAATCTGCCTGCAAAGCAGGAGACCCAAGTTCAATCATAGGCTGGGAAGATCCCTTGGAGAATGAATGGCTACCCACTCTAGTATTCTTTCTTGGAGAATTCCATGGACAGATGAGCTTGGCAGGCTGCAGTCCACTGGCTTGCAAAGAGTCAGACATGACTAAAGTATGCACACATATAACATTTACATTAGAAGAATATTACCCCAAAGAGTTCAACCATAACCAATACTGTCATTTTTTTTAATTTTTATTTTTACTTTATTTTACTTTACAGTACTGTATTGGTTTTGGCATACATTGACATGATTCCACCACAGGTGTACACGAACTCCCAAACATGAACCCCCCTCCCACCTCCACCCCACATCATCCCTCCAGATCATCCTCATGCACCAGCCCCAAGCATCCTGCATCGAACATAGACTGGCGATTCGTTTCTTACATGATAGTACACATATGTCAATACTTTCATTTTAAAAAGTTGGAGAAACTTGTTCAAAATCTTCCTTTTTCAATTCCAAAATGAGTTCAGTTCAGTTCAGCTCAGTCGCTCAGTTGCGTCCGACTCCTTAAAACCCCATGAATCACAGCACACCAGACCTCCCTGTCCAAAATGGGTTAGCTTTATGCAATAGAAATAGAAATATTTCAGGAAACAGAAATAGGAATATTGTGAAAGGGTACAGACTGGGTCACCAGAGCTGATATCATAAGCATCTAGGAACTTGTGAATGCATACCCCCAATTTCCACACCAACAAGTTCTGCCTCCAAAGGTTCCATGGTGGAGTCTATGGAAAATTAACCATTTTTGGCAAGCTGCTTTACTAAAACTAATTTGAAGAACTACTGATGAAAAACTAATTTTAGGAACTACTAATCTAAACTAAGGTATAGTCATGTCTTATGTATCTTTACATTCTCAAGGCTACTCTGTATCTGACACAGGTCAGGACTCCATAAATATTTACTGAATGTTTGAATTCATAAGTGAATGTCATCAGTGTGACAATAAAATAGAAATGATTCTGGCTATGGATATCATTGAGAAGGTGGAACTGAACTGTTCTTAAAGTATAAAGGAAATGTTTAGTTTTTCACCCCAAAGAATGAAGCACTGAATGTAGATTTTCATGGAGCAGCTATAAAACAGTTGACAGCTATTGTTGGATTGGAGAACATCTAGCCTTTCAACCTGCACCAGAAAAGAAGCAGCCTACTTGGCCAGAAAGTGAGGTTTGCCCTAGTGTTACTGAATTACACCTAGGTTTTTAGTGTCTCATGGACTATGTGCATCAAATACCACAAAAAGCCTTAATTGCTATTTATAAAACATATAATTTGTACACCTGTGGTGGATTCATGTTGTTGTATGACAAAACCAATACAGTATTGTAAAGTAAAAAAATAAAATATATAATTTGTGATTAAAATACTGAAGAATATCAGATTTACATTTCAACACTAAAGTTAAATTTGTGTTAATCTAGCCAAGTAATTTAGTATTATTTTGTTCACTGTCTCCTGTACAATGTTACAAACTTCTGTCTATAGTTCTTCAGGCACTCAGTCTACCAGATCTAATCCATTTGCTCTATGCATCACCTCCACTATATAACCATAAGGTATTTTATTTAGGTCATACCTGAATGGCTTAGTGATTTTCTCTACTTTCTTCGATTTAAGCCTGAATTTTGCAATAAGGAGCTCCTGATCTGAGTCAGTCAACTCCAGGTCTAAAGCAAAATGGCTCTCCGAGGAGGCTTTGCAAGTAGTTGAGGAAAGAAGAGAAGCAAAAGGCAAGGGAGAAAGTGAAAGATATGCCCAACTGAATGCAGAGTTCCAAAGAATAGCAATGAGAGATAAGAAGACCTTCTTAAGTGAACAATGCAAAGAGACAAAAACACTAGAATGGGAAGGACTAAAGAACTCTTCAAGAAAACTGGAAAGATCAAGAGAATATTTCATAAAAGGATAGACATGATAAAGGACAGAAATGGAAAGGTTTAATAGAAACAGAAGAGATAAAGAAGACATAGCAAGAATACAAAGAAGTACTCTACAAAAAAAAAAGGGTTTTGATGTGAATAATCACATGGTGTGATCACTCACCTAGAGACAGACATCCTAGAGTGGGAAGTCAACTGGGTCTTAGGAAGTATCACTGAGCAAAGCTATGGAGGTGATGGAATTCCAGCTGAGCTATTTCAAATCCCAAAACATGATTATATTAAAGTGCTGCACATGATATAACAGTAAATTTGGCAAACATAGCAGTGGCCACAGGACTGGAAAAGGTCAGTTTTCATTCCAGTCCCAAAGAAGGGCAACACCAAAGGATGTTCAAACTGGTGAACTATTGAGCTCATTTCACCTGCTAGTAATGTTATACTCAAAATCATGCAAGCTAGGCTTCAATACTACATAACCAAGAACTTCCAGATGTACCAACTAGGTTTTGAAGAGGCAAAGAAACCAGAGATCAAATTGTCAACATTCACTGCATCAAGGAGAAAGCAAGAGAGTTCCAGAAAAACATCTACTTCTGCTTCAATGACTATGCTAAAGCCTTTGACTGTGTGGATCATAACAAACTGTGGACAATTCTTAGAGATGGAAATACCATACCATCTTACCTGTCTCCTGAGAAACCTGTATGTGGGTCAAGAACAACACTTAGAACCGGACCTGGAACAACTGATTAGTTCAAAATTGAAAGAAGTATGACAAGGCTGTATATTGTCACCCTGCTTGTTTAACATATGTGCAGAATACATCATTAAAATACAAGGCTGGATGAAGCACAAGCTGGAATCAAGATTGCTGGGAGAAATACCAGCAACCTCAGATATGCAGATGATACCACATTAATGACAGAAAGTGAAGAGGAACTAAAGAGCCTCTTGATGTGGGTGAAAGAGGAGAGTGAAAAAGTTGGCTTGAAACTCAACATTCAAAAAACTAAGATTATGGTATCCAGTTGCATCACTTCATGCACATAGAAAGGGAAAAGTGAAAACAGTGACAGATTNTTAATGACAGAAAGTGAAGAGGAACTAAAGAGCCTCTTGATGTGGGTGAAAGAGGAGAGTGAAAAAGTTGGCTTGAAACTCAACATTCAAAAAACTAAGATTATGGTATCCAGTCGCATCACTTCATGCACATAGAAAGGGAAAAGTGAAAACAGTGACAGATTTTAATTTCTTGGGCTCCAAAGTCATTGTAGATGATGACTGCAGCCATGAAATTCAAAGATATGTTCCTTGGAAGGAAAGCTATTACAAACTTAGGCAGTATATTAAAAAGCAGAGACATCACTTTATCAACAAAGGTCCATATAGTCAAAGCTATGGTTTTTCCAGTAGTCACGTGAGAATGTGAGAGTTGTAGCATAAAGAAAGTTGAGTGCTGAAGAACTGATGCTTTTGAACTATGGTGATGGAGAAGACTCTTGAGAGTCCCTTGGGCTGCAAGGAGATCAAACTAGTCAATCCCAAAGGAAATCAACCATGAATATTCATTGGAAGGGCTGGTACTGAAGTTGAAGCTCCAATACTTTGGACACTTGATGAGAAGAGACAACTGATTGGAAAAGACACTGATGCTGGGAAAGATTGAAGGTAAAAGAAGAGGGTGGCAGAGAATAAGATAGATAGCATCACCTACTCAATGGACATGAATTTGAGCAAACTTTCGGAGATAATGGAGGACAGAGGAGCCTGGCATGCTACAGCCCATGAGGCTGCAAAGAGTTGGACACAACTTTGAAACTGAACAAGAGTAAAAATTTAGTATAAGACGTACATAGAAAGAACAGGCAAATACAAATTTAATAAAAATAGAAGTGCTCCACATAACCAATAGAGAACTTCCTCATAGGACCAATGCTAAAGACTTTAAGATATAGCATTTTCATAACAGCTGACAAAGTAATTTAAATTAACATGCAAATTCCACTGTCAAAAGTCCTATTTTTAAAAGCATTCTCATGGAATGAAGACTTTTTCTCTGAAGGAATTTAAGTGGCAAAGATTGATCTTTTTCTGTGTTAAGAAAGTAAATTTGATAAGAAATGTAAAAATGTACCCAAAGTATTCTTTGATTACTGATATTTCAAAAATTAGTATTTGGTGGACTATCTGAAAATATATTGAGACAAAAGAAGCCTTTATAATCTTAATAATGTGAAATTCATTTATATTTTGTTCACCAAGAACCAAACCAGGTCAAAAGTTTCAAAGTCTATATTTAAAGATAATTTACAGCAAAGCACATACATCTCAATGAATTTTCGCATATGTATCAGTGTGCATACTCAAGTATTCACAGCCCAGATCAAAATAATCAGCATTCTCTGCACCCGAAATGCACATGTGCCTCTCTCTCACAAGGTAATCACTATATACATGTATATATTAAGCAGTGGAAACATATAAAAGTTTTAGCTATATGTGTTCTTAGAGAAATATTGCCTTGTATATTTTGTTTCACCTTTAAAACGAACAGAATTTTATTTTTAAAGTCCTTCAACACACATTTATTGGGTAACTACTACATGCCAGCCATTTTTTCTAAGCTCTAGTAGCACAACTTCATAGTGTAGTAGGCTTCTGTTCACCTGGAACTTGCATTCTAGGTGATAGAAAGTAAGTAATCAACTAAATTAATAAGAAAATAAAATTAGAGACATTCTTGCAGGATCTAGCCTCTGCTTGGTTTTTCAAGCTCTTTCCCTTCACCCAACTTAAGGCAAAAATGGCTGCTGTGGAGTTCTGGGATATATCAGATTCTGCTCATAGCCTTTCTAATAAAATATCCCTTAAGTAGTCTGTTTTACATATTATGATACACCTTCATAGTTACAGGTTTCCTGAAGGAATTTTTCAGTTCAGTTCAGTTGCTCAGTCGTGTCTGACTCTTTGCAACCCCAAGGGCTGCAGCACACAAGGCTTCCTGTCCATCACCAACTGCCGGAAACCATGTCCATCAACTCAATGATGCCATCCAACCGTCTCATCCTGTCCTCTCCTTCTCCTCCCACCTTCAATCTTTCCCAGCATCAAGGTTTTTTTTTTTCCAATAAATCAGTTATTTGAAACAGATGGCCAAAGTATTGGAGTTTCAGCTTCAGCATCAGTCTTTCCAACGAATACTCTAGACTGATTTCCTTTAGGATGGACTGGTTAGGTCTCCTTGCAATCCAAGGGACTCTCAAGAGTCTTCTCCAACACCACAATTCAAAAACATCAATTCTTCAGCTTTCTTTATAGTCCAATTCTCACATCCATACATAACTACTGGAAAAACCATAGCTTTGACTAGATGGGCCTTTAATGGCAAAGTATTGTCTCTGTTTTATAATATGCTGTCTAGGTTGGTCATAGCGTTTCTTCCAAGGAGCAAGTGTCTTTTAATTTCATGGCTGGAGGCAACACCTGCAGCGATTTTGAAGCAAAAAAATAAAAATAAAGTCAGCCACTGTTTCCACTGTTTCTCCATCTATTTGCCATGAAGTGATGGGACCAGATGCTATGATCTTAGTTTTCTGAATGTTGAGTTTTAAGCCAACTTTTTCATTCTCTTCTTTNAGGCAACACCTGCAGCGATTTTGAAGCAAAAAAATAAAAATAAAGTCAGCCACTGTTTCCACTGTTTCTCCATCTATTTGCCATGAAGTGATGGGACCAGATGCTATGATCTTAGTTTTCTGAATGTTGAGTTTTAAGCCAACTTTTTCATTCTCTTCTTTCACCCTAATGAAGAGGCTCTTTAATTCTTCTTCTCTTTCTGCCATAAGGGTGGTGTCATCTGCATATCTGAAATTATTGATATTTCTCCTGGAAATTTTGATTCCAGCTTGTGCTTCACCCAGCCCAGAATTTCTCATGATGTACTCTGCTTATAAGTTAAATAAGCAGGATGACAATACACAGCCTTGACGTACTCCTTTCCTGATTTGGAACCAGTCTGTTGTTTCATATCCAGTTCCAACTGTTGCTTCTTGACCTGCATACAGATTTTTCAGGAGGCTAGTAAAGTGGTCTGGTATTCCCATCTCTTTCAGAATATTCCACAGTTTGTTGTGATCTACACAGTGAAAGGTTTGGCATAATCAATAAAGCAGAAGTAGATGTTTTTCTGGAACTCTCTTGCTTTTTCAATAATCTAATGGATGTTGGCAATTCAGTCTCTGGTTCCCCTACCTTTTTGAAATCCAGCTTGAACATCTGGAAGTTTTTGGTCCACATACTGTTGAAGCCTGACTTGGAGAATTTTGACCATTACTTTGCTAGCGTGTGAGGTGAGTGCAATTGTGTGGTAGTTTGAACATTCTTTGTCATTGCCCTTTTTTGGAACTGGAAAGAAAACTGACCTTTTTCAATCCTGTGGCCACTGCTGAGGTTTCCAAATTTGCTGGTATACTGAGTGCATCACTTTAAAAACATCATCTTTTAGGGTTTTAAATATCTCAACTGGAATTCCATCACCTCTACCTTTCCTTGTAGTTATTCTTCCTAAGCCCCACTTGACCTCACATTCCAGGATGTGTGGCTCTAGGTGAGTGATGACACTATCGTGGTTATCTGGAAAGAACTGAGTTAGTCACTAATGATATTTTTGGGAATAAAGACTCCTAAACAGCTTACAGATTAGCTAGTTTCTTTTTTTTTTTTAAGAGAGAACATGGCAATTTATTGATCTTCAAATATATTAAAATAAGACTAGAAAATGGTGTGTTTTGGTATCAATAAAACCATATTTCCCCCACTGAAAATAAAACACACATTTTAATATTGTGAGTTATGTTATTAGAAATTATTACATTATTACATTCTGTTATAATAAATTATTATATTATTTATGTTGTTTTAGAATTCAAAAGAAATTTGGTTTCTAACATTTATAAAAGTAGACTTCAATGAATTTTNAAAATGGTGTGTTTTGGTATCAATAAAACCATATTTCCCCCACTGAAAATAAAACACACATTTTAATATTGTGAGTTATGTTATTAGAAATTATTACATTATTACATTGGGTTATAATAAATTATTATATTATTTATGTTGTTTTAGAATTCAAAAGAAATTTGGTTTCTAACATTTATAAAAGTAGACTTCAATGAATTTTCATTATTTATGCTTATGTGAATTTAGTCATATGTAGAATATAATACTTTATTAGATAATTTAAGTCTTTCATATTGGCAGTATCCTGGTAAGTTAAATCTTCACCCTAAAAAAAAAAACAAAAAAACTTGATTTTTAAATATTAGAGCTTAGTACAGAGATTTTCAATTAAAATTTCTAGTGTGTCTCTTCTTTCTTGTGTGAAAGGCTAAGTCAGTTTCAGGAAAATGCTGACCTAGGATTAAGATAAATTGTGTCTTGTCTTTTAAAATTTTGTAGAATAAGCAACCTCCTAAAGAGAACAATAGTTTACTACATCTAATTAAACTAGCAAAAAGGTCTTTGTCCTTTGACCTGCTTTTTTTTTTTGCTTTCTGTTTTACTTGGATTAGACTTAAAACACTGAAGATAAATGAAGATTTTCTTAGCCCATTTTACACTTTAGTGTAAATGAAACCTATACCAAAAATTCCACCTTATTATATGAGTAGTAGAAAGAGCTTCTCTGTACTGAAAACTAATACTTTACATATTGGTACTGTGGAAGAGGGTAGGGCAGAATTAACTCGAAATAAAATAAATGCAGAATTGAATTCAAGATTTATAAATTCTGAGAAAAAGGTATTTAAATATGTCTATTCAAATGCTATTTTAAATTGCATAGAAAAGTTTAATTCAGTTTTTACTGACTGGAAAGTTTACACCAGGAGGCAGTCCTAAGATGGCAGAGGAATAGGATGGGGAGCATACTTTCTCCCCCACAAATTCATCAAAAGAACATTTGAACGCTGAGTAAATTCCACAAAACAACTTCTGAATGCCGGCAGAGGACATCAGGCACCCAGAAAAGAAGCCCATTGTCTTCGAAAGAAGGTAGGAAAAAATATAAAAGACAAAAAGAGATACAAAAGAGGTAGGGACAGAGCTCCATCCCAGGAAGGGAGTCTTAAAAAGAGAGAAGTTTCCAAACACCAGGAAACACGCTCACTGCCGAGTCTGTGGCGAGCCTCGGAACCACAGAGGGCAACATAACCAGGAGGAAAAATAAATAAATAAATAAACCCTACAGATTATGTGAGCAACAGTAACTCCCCCAGTGAAGAAGCAGCGCAGATGCCTGCATCCACCACTACCAAGTGGGTGCTGGGCAGGGAGGCCACTAGCAATTGGGGGCTGGGCAGGGAAACCAGGGTTGCATAGCTGAGAGTAAGGACCGGGCCTGAATGCCCCAAGGGCAATCTGAGGGGATTAACTTGGGCTAGCAAACCAGACTGTGGGATAGCTACCATGGGAAAAGCCCTAACCTAAGACGCTACTCCTTGGAAGAAAAGTTATGACCAACCTTGATAGTATATTCAAAAGCAGAGACATTGCTTTGCTGACTAAGGTCCATCTAGTCAAGGCTATGGTTTTTCCTGTGATCATGTATGGATGTGAGAGTTGGACTATGAAGAAGGCTGAGATCTGAAGAATTGATGCTTTTGAACTGTGGTGTTGGAGAAGACTCTTGAGAGTCCCTTGGACTGCAAGGAGATCCAACCAGTCCATTCTGAAGGAGATCAGCCCTGGGATTTCTTTGGAAGGAATGATGCTAAAGCTGAAACTCCAGTACTTTGGCCACCTCATGCGAAGAGTTGACTCATTGGAAAAGACTCTGATGCTGAGAGGGATTGGGGGCAGGAGGAGAAGGGGACAACCAAGGATGAGATGGCTGGATGGCATCACGGACTCAATGGATGTGAGTCTGAGTGAACTCCGGGAGTTGGACACGGAGGCCTGGCGTGCTGTGATTCATGGGGTCGCAAAGAGTCGGACACGACTGAGCGACTGAACTGAACTGAGCTGAACTGAAGACACTGCCAGACCTGCTCACAGAACAAAGGACTGAGCAGAGCTAGCTGGCTGCAGACCATCCCCCTCTAGTGACAGGCAGCCAGAGCTGGAAGGGGGCAATCGTGGCCCTGAAGGGGCATTATCTACCAAACTGGAAACAGGTTTCCTTGCTAACTAAGACTTCTTGGGATTGTGGATGGTCAACATCCACCTGAGAAGGTGCACCGGTTGTACATCCAGAAAACTGAGCGGCAGGGACAGGGGAGGTGATAAGTTGCAGTGACTGCACTCGCCAAACACCTTGTCACCTGAGCTGCTTGGACCTGGGAAGGGCACAAAACGCAGGCCCAATCGAGTCTGCGCCTCTGAGGACTACCCAAGTACCTGAACCTGAGAGGCTTAGGCCTGGGAAGTGCACACAACCCAGGGCCAGACTCAGACAGTTCCTGACAGAGCAACCTAGAGCCTAAGCAGTGTAGACAGGGAAAGCACACACGCCGTGAGCAGGGGCAAATCCAGTGTGGCCAAGTTACTGCGAGCACATGCCAGTGTTATCTACTGGCAGCATCCCTCCCTCCTGACAGCAAGACTGAACAAGTGAGCCTAAAAAAGTGTCCACCACCACCCACTTGTGTCAGGGTGGAAATTAGACACAGAAGAGACCAACAAACAGAAGACGCTAAAACAGAGGGAACCTCCTTGGACGTGACAGGTGCAACAGATTAAAACCCTGTCAGTTCAGTTCAGTTCAGTAGCTCAGTCGTGTCCGACTCTTTGCGACCCCATGAATCGCAGCACGCCTTAGTCAATAAAGCAGAAATAGATGTTTTTCTGGAACTCTCTTCCTTTAGTACTGAATGCATAGGAAGGGACCTATAGATCTTGAGAAATATAAGCCGGATTAAGGAACTATCTGAAACTGAACCGACCCCACACTGCCCACAACAACACCAGAGAAAGTTCTAGATATATTTTCACTACTTTTGCTATCATTGTTTATTTTTTTATGTTTTTAAATTTTTAAGTCTTCTAATACTCCTTTAATTTTCATTTTTATGACCTACTATTACTTTGCAAAAAAATAAAAAAGAGAGAGACAGACCCTATTTTTTAAGCAAATTTCATATATATATTTTTATAATATTTGTGACTTTTTTCTTTCTTTAACACTGTATTTTTGAAAATCCAACCTCTACTCTAGATTTTTAATATTTGCTTTTTAGTTTTTGTTATCACTTTTGTACCTTTAAGAACCAAATCTTCAGTACCCATTTTTACTTCAGAGTGAGATTACTGGCTTGACTGCTTTGTCCCCCTTAGGACTCTCCTTTTTTTCCACCAGGTCGCCTCTATCTCCTCCCTCCCTCTTCTCTTCTCTACCCAACTCTGTGAATCATTTTGTGTGTCCGGATGGTGGAGAACACAGGGAACTGATTACTGGCTGGATCTGTCTCTCTCCTTTTGATTCCCCCCTTTATCCTCCTGGCCATTTCTGTCTCCTTCCTTCCTATTCTCTTCTCTGTGTAACTCCATGAACATCTCCGAGCGGTCCAGTTATGGAGTGCACATAGGGAAGTAATTACTGGCTAGCTTGCTCCCTCCCTTTTGATTCCACCTCATCGCATTCATGTCACCTCTATCTCCCTCTTCCCTCTTCTCTTCTCCATGTAACTCTGTGAACCTCTCTGGGTGTCCCCCACTGTGGAGAAACTTTTCATCTTTAACCTAAGATGTTTTATCAACAGAGCTGTATAGATGGAGAAGTCTTGAGGCAACTGTAAAAATAAGACTGAAAACCAGAAGCAGGAGGCTTAAGTACAAATCCTGAGAACACCAGAGAACTCCTGACTCCTGGGAACATTAATCAAGAAGAGCTCCTCAAATGCCTCCATACCTACACTGAAACCAAGCACCACCCAAGGGCCAACAAGTTCCAGAGCAAGACATACCACACAAATTCTCGAGCAACAGAGGAACACAGCCCTGAGCTTCAATATACCGACTGCCCAAAGTCACTCCAAACCCACTGACATCTCATAACTCGTTACTGGACACTTCATTGCACTCCAGAGAGAAGAAATCCAGCTCCACCCACTAGAACACCGACACAAGCTTCCCTAACCAAGAAACCTTGACAAGCAATTCATACAACCCCACCCACAGTGAGGAAACTCCACAATAAAGAGAACTCCACAAACTGCCAGAATACAGAAAGGCCACCCCAAACACAGCAATATAAACAAGATGAAGAGACAGAGGAATACCCAGCAGGCAAAGGAACAGGATAAATGCCCACCAAACCAAACAAAAGAGGAAGAGATAGGGAATCTACCTGATAAAGAATTCCAAATAATGATAGTGAAAATGATCCAAAATCTTGAAAACAAAATGGAATCACAGATAAACAGCCTGGAGACAAGGATTGAGAAGACGCAAGAAAGGTTTAACAAGGACCTAGAAGAAATAAAAAAGAGTCAATA
>SJYX01000564.1:592744-625242 GCA_006410675.1 Oreotragus oreotragus | reverse complement strand
ACCAGTGCATTTTCTTGGCAAAACTCTATTAGTCTTTGCCCTGCTTCATTCCGCATTCCAAGGCCAAATTTGCCTGTTACTCCAGGTGTTTCTTGACTTCCTACTTTTGCATTCCAGTCCCCTATAATGAAAAGGACATCTTTTTTGGGTGTTAGTTTTAAAAGGTCTTGTAAGTCTTCATAAAACCGTTCAACTTCAGCTTCTTCAGCATTACTGGTTGGGGCATAGACTTGGATTACTGTGATATTGAATGGTTTGCCGTGGAAACGAACAGAGATCATTCTGTCGTTTTTGAGATTGCATCCAAGTACTGCATTTCGGACTCTTTTGTTGACCATGATGGCTACTCCATTTCTTCTGAGGGATTCCTGTCCGCAGTAGTAGATATAGTGGTCATCTGAGTTAAATTCACTCATTCCAGTCCATTTCAGTTTGCTGATTCCTAGAATGAATGACTTAGCGAGGTAAAATTAAAATTGTCTCTGTTCTGGTCTGCATGCCTGTCTGTCCAAAGCTCTCCTCAGTCTAAGTGCTTCTGGTCCCAGAATGTCCTTTATAAATAAGGTTCCTAAAGCAATTATCCTTCAATTAAAAATAAGTATATAAATAAGGTTCCCTTTTCCCATCTCTTTTTATGAATTATCCAAAGGCAAATACAAGGGCTTACCATTTAGTTTTCATTTCTTTAAGAAATTCTGTGAAAATAAAACTTTTTCACAAGTTTTTTTTTTGCATTATTTACCCATCAGTTCCAGAAACATTCTGCTGTTGCCGGAAAGGCTACTTTAAACTCTGTCACCTCTGGTGAAAGGGGTAAATTTCTGACTGACATCCAAGCAGAAATGGAGGTTCTACCTCTACTTTCTCTCCTCCATAAAACCCATCCCATCTCCAAGGACTTTTCCACAAAGCCCGCCATGAAATGCCATTAGTTTACTTGTCCCCTACTGCAGATGCACTAAAATATATGGTTAAAAGAATTTTCCACCAAGTATCACTAAAGCACAGATCTTTGGGGCCTTTGCAATTGCTGTTCTGTCAGGAAAGCTCTTACCCTTGGGCCTCCCCACTTCCTTAAGGACTACGTTCATATACTGCCCTTCAAAAAACACTCCTGCCCTCTCTGACCCCTAACTCTTTATACCTAGCTTATCTTGCTTTTGCTTCCTATTACCACCATCCTATTAATGTAGGTGTTTGTGTCTCACCTCTATGAATTTAAACTCCATGAGGTAGTCTTGTTTCCTGCTCTGTCTCCAGAACCTAGATAGCACTTGGGAG
This sequence comes from Oreotragus oreotragus, assembly GCA_006410675.1. Lineage (NCBI taxonomy): Eukaryota > Metazoa > Chordata > Mammalia > Artiodactyla > Bovidae > Oreotragus > Oreotragus oreotragus. Next base: position 623,961 of record SJYX01000564.1, on the reverse strand, counting down.
ATCACTCAGAACACCTTATTTCATTATCAGTGAACGAATATCATTCCACTTCTGGTACAAGTTCTATAATACATATGAAGGGGTTCGGAAATGTGTCAAATAGATAAAAGGCATTACTACTATCTGAATTTAACTTTTGTTTACTGGATTAACAGACAAAACACAAGTAGAACCAACTCGGCTCTGTCGATCCCTAAAATTTTCCGTTTTCTTCATTTCAGTTCTTATTATGTGCCCACACTGTGCCTCAAAAAATATTTACTCAAATGAGGAACTTAATGGTGAGAAACGTTAAGTAACTGACCCAAGGTCCAGGGACAACCACGCCAGAGGTCTGACTCACTCTCTCAAGGTTGGAGCTGACCTACCACATTAATAAGCAAACGTTTGAAGGTAAAAGCCACGGTCCTTGTGCCCTAGGAAAGGGTTGTGAATCACGCTGCTGCTGCTGCTAAGTCACTTCAGTCGTGTCCAACTTTGTGTGACCCCATAGACGGCAGCCCACCAGGCTCCCCCGTCTCTGGGATTCTCCAGGCAAGAACACTGCAGTGGGTTGCCATTTCCTTCTCTAGTGCATGAAGGTGAAAAGTCAAAGTGAAGTCGCTCAGTCGTGTCCGACTCTTAGCGACCCCATGGACTGCAGCCTACCAGGCTCCTCCGTCCATGGGCTTTTCCAGGCAAGAGTACTGGAGTGGGGTGCCATCGCCTTCTCCGGTGAATCACGCTAGGCTCGGACAAAGTTTCCACACCCACGGCCACCTCCGGTTTTCTAAACAGTCCTGGCGCCGAGCGTCTGACGTCAACTGCATGCGACGAGGCGCAGCCGTGACGTCCTGCTCTTCCTGTGACCTTCAGACCGGCGGAGCAGGCGGAGAACGGAAGGCCTGTGCGCGCTGATTGGCCGTGCGCTAAGACCAGCCCCGCCTCCCAACTTCCGCTCTCGATTTTCGCAGAGTTCGCCAGAGACCCCGAGTCTCCGGCCTGTCGACGTTGCTTAGAGTGCCGTCAAGATGCCTCGTGGAAGCCGAAGCCGCACTTCCCGCGTGGCCCCTCCTGCCAGGTGAGACTACCTCGGGGTTTGGGGTCCTGCCCATGCCGTGTCACAGAGGGAGGCTGTCCCTTGCCTTGGCACGGCGGGGCGTCTACGGGAGGGGGCGTCCGAAGTCGGGCGGCGTGGGCCTTTCTCCGGTCGCCACAAACTGGTTACGGGGTTTTGGGTAGCTTTCCCGTTAGTGCAAACTTCCTAATTTCGAATGTCCATGAGTTATTTCTTAACATATTTTGGAGTCCATTTTGTTAAAACGTGCCAGTTCTAGAAGGTGGATATTTGTAAGTGTAATCTGCCTGAAACGTCAGAAATAGCAACAATTTTTTAAAAAGCAGAAAAAAGATGGTATAAACAGGAAAATGATCTTATCTCAGTTCAAGTAAATAACCTTTGAGCACCTTCCATAAGCAGTGAGCGTTCCAAGGGTTCAACCCAGTATGCAGTGGCCAAGGTCTCACGTGCGCATGACGTTTTCCGGTTCATAAAATACATGTAAAATATACTGTCAGTTGCACCTCCTGATAGCCTCAGAAGGTAGGTGTTTTCCTGTTACAGGAACAAGGAAACTGGAGAAGCAGAATAAGGGACTTGTCCAAGGTCATGCAGAGGTAGGAGATAAATGGGCCCCTGGGCCAAGCAGCTGGTATTTGTCAAGTGGAGTAAAACTGAAGCTTTGTTCTCGCCCTGATACTAAGGACAAAGCTAGTGGCAGAAGCTGAGCTCTGCTGAAATGAAGAGATAAGGTGTACATTCCTGAGGTCAAGGAAAACTTCCCTCTCTGGATATGGGCAGGAAGGCTCCGTGGGCGTCAGAAAGGGAGGGTGCACCACCGCATGATAAGTGTGGAATATACCACAGGCCTCCATGATGGGATCCATCTTAGCAAAAAGTTGCACACGCATCTTGGGGAGGGTTCTAGGAATAGTCACTGTGTGAAAAAGGGACAAGATAATGGGCTAAATGTAAACAAAGACCCTGAAGGACTGTCTTGTACAAGTGATTTAAATCACCTCTCTACTGAGCCAGGATGCCGGCACTCCTCTCTGGGTGTGTATTTCTGCCTAGTTCCTGACTTAAGTTAAACTTTATACCTGTTTTTATAGTTTTTGCCTCCTGGAAACATTTTTGCTTTCAAACAGGGGAAGAGCCAGGAACTCTGCATCTAGCCTCCAGCCCCTAGTGGTCTCAGTTCAATTCAGTTGCTCAGTCGTGTCCAACTCTGTGACCCCATAGACTGCAGCACGCTGGGCCTCCCTGTCCATCATCAGCTCCCGGAGTTTACTCAAACTCATGTCCATTGAGTCGGTGATGCCATCCAGTCATCTCATCCTCTGTCATCCCCTTCTCCTCCTGCCCCCATTCCCTACCAGCATCAGAGTCTTTTCCAAAGAGTCAACTCTTCGCAGGAGGTGGCCAAAGTACTGGAGTTGCAGCTCCAACATCAGTTCTTCCAATTAATATTCAGGATTGGTTTCCTTTAGGATGGACTGGTTGGATCTCCTTGCAGTCCAAGGGACTCTCAAGAATCTTTAGTGGTTAGGATTCCTGATTTTCATCCAGATTACCCTGGACAGGTTCGCTCTCTGGACAGGGAGCTAAGATCTCTCTTCAGGACCGCTCACTGCTGTCCTCTATGTATAGAGAAGCCAGGTCTCAGTTTTCCGGTGACAGCTTCAAAAGATTAGCACAGTAGCACATTGCTTCTCTAGACGAAGGTGAATTGTGTTCAAACAGTGTGTTAGGAGTGTAGAGAAGGAGTTCAGTAATGAAAAGATGGTGTTATCCGAAGGAGGGGAAACCACATTTTTTGTGAAGTTAGACCAGATACTGGATACCACCTGATCAGAAGTAATAAACTTTTGATCTAGCCTTAACTGAGGGAAGACCACCCAAGGAAATAATCTAAAAAATGGACAGAGAGTATAATCTATGTGAAAGATTTTTATAGCGGTACTGGACATATTGGGTGGTGGTTTAGTCGCTAAGTTGTATCCCATTCTTTCGACCCCGTGGACTGTTGTCTGCCAGACTCCTCTATCCGTGGGATTCTCCAGGCAAGAATACTGGAGTGGGTTGCCACTGGACATTTTAGTGACATTTTGAAGATATCCAGATGTCCTACAGATCGGAAATCACTGATTCTAGTGTAGTATAACAGTCCAGGCAAGTCAGTTCCGCTTGTTGGGTTTCAGTTTTCCAGTCTGTGAAATGAAGGAATTGGACTAGTTTATTTCCCTAGATGACTGTCCATCTTTACTCAGTTGTTACCTTTCTTGATGGTCCTAAAATTGAAACATCCCAGAACATGCTGCCCTCTCTCTCTTAGTATTTTTTCCTTAATACTCACTTGATCCCTCGGTAGAATGTCAGCGCCATAAAGGCAGAGGGTTTTGTCTCATGAACAGTTATATCAATTTTTATGAAGTTTGGGGAAAACTGTTCTTAAAGATACTATAGACTTTGTGACTACATGGAGATGGTTGCAAATAAGCAGGGAAGAGAAGTTTATACTCAGTGATTACAACCTTAACAAAAGGTTCAAGAGAGGAAATAATGTAAATAGCTTAGGGAATTATGCGCTGTGAAGTTTTCTTGTATGTATATCGTATTTTAAATTATTATTTGATAATTTAAAACCCTGAGGTTTATTTTAATATACAAGGGTTGTTTGTTTAAGTTGACAGTTTCCAAACTTGGCTGGGAATGGGAACTTATTACTTTTTGTTCCTTTCTTTCACAGCCGCGCACCTCAGATGAGAGCAGCGCCCAGGCCAGCGCCTGCAGCTCAGCCACCAGCAGTAGCTCCGCCGTCTGCCGTCGGCTCCCCTGCTGCTGCTCCCCGGCAGCCAGGTCTGATGGCCCAGATGGCAACCACTGCTGCTGGCGTGGCTGTGGGTTCTGCCGTCGGCCACACTCTGGGTCACGCCATCACTGGGGGCTTCAGTGGAGGAAGCAGTGCTGAACCCGCAAGGCCTGACATCACTTACCAGGTAAGACTTGGGGCAGCATTCCCTTTGGTGGTGTATTTTATGAGAAAATCTAGTTGTTTATAGGTTCTTAAGTGTTGGCACTATCTCCACATGTGGAAAATGGTTTATCAAGAGCCACATTTGGCAGTTGAGTCAGTACCTTAATTAGGCCAGCATCAGGGAATCCTGTACACATGGTATTTCTTTCCAAGGTGTGTAGCAGTTCATCCTGACACACTGTCAAGCAGCCTCTTTCCCCTTATTTTAAATGTTCTGGGGAGTTCCCTGGTGGTCCAGTGGTTAAGACTTAGCTGTTTCACAGCCATGGGCCCTGGTTGAGTACCTGGTTGGATAACTAAGATCCCACAAGCCGGTGGCCTGGCATAAATGAATGAATGAATATAAATATATATATTTTTCCCTGGTCACTCTTAACTCATCCAGGCTCATACTTAGTTAAGTGTTTAGAAATCTTTTTTGTGACTCTAATGCTGTCTGATATCTTTCCTAATATTTGCCACTGCCCTTCTTTCTGACATGTGAATTTTCTCCTCTAGGGAGAGTGGGCATATACTTCGTTGTATTTCTGGTGTACTTAAAGTTCTCGTTCCTCTATTTTTCTATAGTAATCCCATTTTTTCCTTCATGAAACATGACTGAACCATTGATCTTTAGATGCCCAAATAACCACTTTGAATTACATCTTGGTTTGTGAATCTTTCTGATTATGACTGGAATTTTTGTTACAGCTCATTTCTTTCTGCCTTTAAATTTCTTCGTGTTTCATGTTATGAAATAGGAACTTTAATTGGCCTCTGGTTCTAGTTCTGTTCTCCCAGTTAACCTCAGAGAGTGGCTATTTCTCTTTGCTGGGGTGTAAGTCTGATTTCCTTTTTTAATAGTCCTAAATGTTGCATGTTTGCAGGAGCCTCAGGGAACCCAGCCGGCACAACTGCAGCAGAATGGCCCCTGCTTCTATGAGGTGAAACAGTTTTTGGAGTGTGCCCAGAGCCAGGGTGACCTTAAGCTTTGTGAGGGTTTCAGCGAGGTGCTGAAACAGTGCAGATTGGCCAACGGTAGGTGACCTCTCAATCCATGATTGAACTTGCATCTGTTTAATTCACTGCATGGTACTCCTGGACCCTGTAAAACTTAGGGAGTCTGTGTTTGATAAATTAAACTGACAAATTGGAGGAAATTTTGTTTACTCTAAAAATAATCTTAACAAGGAGCTGGTCCAGAGATCTCTAGTCATTATTTTACCTTTTGCCAGTTATGTTCTTAGTCTGATTCTTCCTTAAGTAGATAAAGATTAGTGTGCCAAGATCTTACTGTGGCTCTTGCATAGCCTTAGTGCTGATTTCACCAGAGTCCAGAAATGTGCACAAGATTTGATGGAGCATTGTCAGTCTACACACCCCTTTTGAGAGAGACAAGTTTATTAGATCCCTCTGTGGGACTTTGAGCTTTAAGCTCTTTGGAATGTTGGCAGTCAACTTATTCTCTCCTTTTTTTTTTAAAATTTCTTCCTGTCAACCTAGGAATTCACCATCTATTAAAAATGCCTGTTTTCATTTTCCTTCCTTCATTTATGGCAGGAAATATGGCAGAAGTTAATTTTTTTAGGTGGTTGAACTGTGGAATTAAGAGATTTCATGGCCAAGTTTTATCAGAAATCTATGGTGAAGCTCTGCCTAATACCAAAGTGACTATACTTCTGTTTCAGAACTCTTCAGAGAAGGACATATACTCTCTCTTTTTTCAGTTGTGACAAGTGTAGAGTTGAAGTTTGGTTGTGGCAAGATGCCTAGGGCTTCCCAGTCAGCTCAGCTGATAAAGAATCCTTCTGCAATGCAGGAGACCCTTGTTCTATTCCTAGGTCAGGAAGATCCCCTGGAGAAGGGAATGACTACCCACTCCAGTATTCTAGCCTGGAGAATTCCGTGGACTGTATAGTCCATGGGGTCGCAAAGAGTCAGATACGACTGAGCGACTTTCACTTCATTTCAAGATGCCATGACGGTTTCTTGTGAAAGGAACTCATGACCTTGGGTTTCATCCCTCCTTGCATCATTTGGAGGACTTCTGCTTTGTTGAGAACATGTAGCTAGTGCTCTTCTAACAAACCTTTTCTGTTTGCAGGATTAGCTTAATCAAGAAGTTCCAATTGAAGACATGAAACCTCTCACGACCATGTTGATTTAGCATTTAAAGTATAATTAGTGGTGAAGATGTGAAGTGTGAGACCACCTGTCAAACCTCTCCTTAATCATTAATAGCTTTTATGCTTCACGATTGCAGTGGAAGAGGGCATTGTCACTATAGAAGTTCATTGAGATGGTATTGAGTTTGGGATTGGGCCGAAGAGGCGGTTGTGGCCTCTTAAGCGTGCTTTTCTGATGTTATTGTTTGTGAATTGATTAGAATAAAATGATTTTCTTTCTAGTCACTTTTCTTTTTTTCTTAAGTAGAAGGTTATAAATCACACATGCTGAACACAATGGATTTTGCAGGAAAACACAGCTGTCTCTACATGTATATAGTTTATAGTCTGGGTATTAAAGCAGCGGCCGCCTAGTTGCTCCCCACCAAATGTGCTGCTCCTTAAACAGGTTTCAGGTGCAGTACTGTCCTAAATCAGGAGAGTGATAAAGGAAATGTGGGAGCAGAGCCATTATACATGCTGTCTCCACGTGGCCAGGTCAGCAGTACCTATCACTGTCACCCTAGAACATCCAGTTAATTGGCTGGAGATGAAAAATCATTCCCTTAATGCAGGCAGTTTCCCTGCCAGTGCTTTCACTTCACTTAAGGCATTATGGGGCCTTCCCTGGTGATCCAGTGGTTAAGAACCTGCCTTGCAGTGTAAGGATCATGGATTCCATCCCTGGTCAGAGAACTGAGATCCCACATGCTGCAAGGCAGCTAAGCCTGTGTGCCGCAGCTAGAGAGTCTGTGTGCTACAACAAAAAGTCCCATGTGCTGCAACTAAGACTTGACATAGCCAAATTAAAAATTTTTTTTAATTCATTCTGTTTAAGGCATGGCATGTTGCTCTTCCTAAAAGATTCAAGTTGCCCACTCCATGTTACCTTGAGATGGACTCCATTTAGTGTTCACTGTGTTTTTTTTGTTTTTTTTTTTAATGAATCCAACTCAAAATTTCATTTGCTTCTTGACCTCAAGTCTGCATTATGGTCTGCAGTTTTCTGACTTTCAAATATACCTCTCAGAGCTCCCATTATCTGATTTTTTTTTCCATTATCTGATTTTTTATTTTTCTCTCTGTTAGCATGAGGTGAGTGAAGTGCTGTCGAGTGAATTATTCAGTTGTTACCTCCTATCCTCAGCAGTGTTCTCAGAGTGCCCCATTCTATACCTGATCTAATTCAGTTCCTGAAAGAGGCCAAGACTGCATTGCCCAAGGACCTAAATGACCATAGGCAATTCACTCGTGTCCATTCCCCCAGCCTATTCCCTCCTGGGTTCACCAGTGGGCTCCTTTGCCTGTTTTCCTAAACGCCTAAAACCCCTGAGTTATAGTGTTAATGCCGTTTATGTCCAAGGCAAGATGATGTATGTTGGGTACCCAAATAGGGTTGAAGCAGTGAATTCAAGGAAAATGAACCTCTGACAATAAAACGCAAGAGTCTGGCTTACCTGGCCTCTCCCTGGGGGTAGCCATGACTGTACAGAAAAGGGCACAGGGGATGATTCACTAGGTATGTTGGCCTTTTGCCAACGGCATCACAGACTCGATGGACGTGAGTCTGGGTGAACTCCGGGAGATCGTGATGAACAGGGAGGCCTGGCGTGCTGCGATTCATGTGGTCGCAAAGAGTCGGACATGACTGAGTGACTGAACTGAACTGAACAGAGGGATTTTTATCTTGCATTGAAACTAAACCAGCATGAGTCTACAGCTTAGAATCAGGAGAGGGAAAAAAATGAGTCTTTTTGACAGTAAGAGGGGACNGGCCTGGCGTGCTGCGATTCATGTGGTCGCAAAGAGTCGGACATGACTGAGTGACTGAACTGAACTGAACAGAGGGATTTTTATCTTGCATTGAAACTAAACCAGCATGAGTCTACAGCTTAGAATCAGGAGAGGGAAAAAAATGAGTCTTTTTGACAGTAAGAGGGGACTTAAGTGTTTTCATCCTTGGGACCAGATGTTGCATCTCAGTAACCTGGTGGCCTTTGGATAGAGACAAAATCATTTACAACTCCTTTCTGTGTAGCAATTCAGCAAAGTATTTCCCTAGAGTGAAAGAGATGGTGACATGAAAAGAGCATGTGGGCCTACACCTGGGGTTGACTTAGGCCCTTCTACTTGGTGACCTCACTGAGCAAGTCACATTCTCTAACATTGGCTTAATACCAGTTTTAGGGGCTCAAGAGAGAGTGCATTTGCAGTACATTGTAAAATGCTCATTGAGTGGGTTTTATAGGCTCAGCATCTGTATGGAGCACTGTTTTATCCCATTCTTCATTTGGTGTATTAGGGGTTTGAAGAACAGGTAGCTTTGGAATGAGAGAGCATTAAAAAAGTGTCTGCTGGGACTTCTCTGGTGGTCTGGTGGCTAAGACTTCACGCTCCCAATGCAGAAGGCCTGAGTCAGGGATGTAGATCACACCTGCCGCAACCAGAGTCCTCATGTGAAGAAGTGGCAAAGAAGATCAAAGACCCCTCCAGCCACAGCTAGGACTCGACACAGCCAAATAAATTATAAATAAAAAGTAAATATAAAAAAGCTTAATTTCTCTGAAGTATTTTTTTAAAGTGTCCTTTTTGTGCCAGCATACATTATTTCCAATTCTGTCAACCTCTTAAGCTAGAATCACACTGATGAGGACCCTCACCCAAAGAGCCCAAAGCCGCCCACGGTTAGCTCCCAAGTGTTTTTTCCTGGCACATGAACCTCCTCTCATTCATCAGGAACTGCTGGCTGAAAACAAAATGAGTTAAGAATGAAATCTTGGAGGCTGATCAGAGATGGAGTCCGGGATAAAGTTTGAGGTCTGCGTTTGGTCAGGCAGCCACACAAACCGTAGCTGAGCGGCTCCCCCGGCAGCCAGGCTGCAGGGTGGGCGCACAGGGGTGTCTCCAGGGCGCTCAGCACACACAGAAGCCAGTGCCTTCCTGGCAAGCTGGCTTTGTTCTCCCACAGGCCAGGAGGCTGAGTGAGCTCCCCAGGGAAGACTGGTCACCACATGCTGTCCTGCCTGCTCCCAGGCCACCCGAACTTCCTTCTCCCTCCACCAGAGGTCAGCCCCTGGTGAGACTTGGCCTGCCAAGCCTTGGCCAGCATCCCAGCTTTGCAGTTGTGCTTTATTTTTGGCACATCAGCCTTCCGTCCTCAAGTAGCAGGAAGAACAGGCAGATACCCTACTCGGGCCGCAAGTGTCTGCTTGGGACACGCTTCAGTCCTCTGCTGTCCCCTCTCCCTGGGCAGGTCCGGACCTTTGGGATTCCCATCACGTTCACTCCAGGGCCTGCGAGGACATAGCGGTGAGTAGCTGGGTCCGTGAGCGATAAAAGCCAGGTAGGGAGCAGGAGCAGTCATGGGGTAGAGAAGACAGAACCCTCCCAAACCCACTAGGCCCACTTCTCCCCACTTCTGACAGTAGACAAACCCAGGAGAATGGCAGCATTGACTTTTGAAGGTATTTGTCCACAGAAAGTAGATCCCTGTGACTGCTTGCTGACTCTCAGTTTTGGGGAGAGATGTTATGTTCCAAAAAGGACCGGGCTACGTCCTCGCATTTGGGAACCCTTTCCAAAGGTGCTTTGGGGGATGCAGGTGGGGACAGTGGACAGAGGCATGAAGCTGGCCCCAAGTTAGGCCTAGAGCAAGGGGATGGGGCAAGATGGACCTCACCACTCACCCGCCCAGTGCCAGAACTCGGGTGGAGCTAGTTGTGCCAGGGAATGGGGTCCCTGGATGGGATGGCATGCCAGGCTGTGTCCAGATATACCCTCTGCGCATGGAGGTCTAGGGGAAAGGAGAGACCTCCTACTCAGCTTTGAGAGGTGGGGAGCGGGGGAACAGATGCCCGCCTTGGAGCTTGACAGGACTCACCAGAAACTGGGCTAATTTTTCTGGGGAACAGACACTCCTGTGCTCAGCCAGGGTTGCTGACGAAGGTGGAGTGGAGGCAGCTCCAGGCCTGCCGCTGGCAGAGGAGACCGTTGTTATTCTTGTCCTTACCCCAGTAACCAGGCACCCAGCAGTGAAGACACAGCCAGCCTGTCCCCAAGCAGCCCAGGCTGCCGCCAGTCAGCAAACTGGCCCTTCGATCAGACCAGGCTTTCTTGGACCCAGAAAGCAAGATGGAAGTGGGACCAGAGGCAGCTTTGGCCGTGCTGAGCGGAAGCTCATGCCTGTTTTCTCTCTGCCCCTCTTCCGGTTGGTACAGCATTTCCTCCATTCCTCAAATCCTCCGAGCGAGGAAGGAGTTCAGTGCCCAGTGGCCTCCACGTTCCTGAAGCAAAGCTGGCCAGCTCCTCTGGGTCCAGGCCTGCGTGTCCTGGCCCCGCTCTGCTCACCCTGCAGCGGGGCCACCCAGGGCTCACTGGTCATTGTTAGGTAGGGCCCGGGGCATGCTGAGGACAGGACCCTCCTGTGGGCAAGAATCTGGATCCCTCCGGCCGCTGACTTATGTCTGTGGAGCCGCACTAGTAATACACCTGCACTGGGCCCAGAGGGAGGGGTGGTTGAGAAGTCCCAGAGACCATCACAGTTGGATGGAGTGGGCGCATGTCCATGAGTGACACCAGAGGCCGGGACCAGGACTCACCCATCAAGCTCTGCCTCCCTCGGAGCACCTGGCACAGTGCTTCTCAGAGTATGAAAGAAGGATGGAGGAAAGGGGACTTCCTTGGTGGTCCAGTGGTTAAGGTGCCAAGCTTCCAGTGCAGGGGGTATGGGTTTGATCCTGGGTAGGGGAGCTAGGATCCTGCATGCCCAGTGGTGCAGCCCCCAAAATAAAACAAAACAACAATACAGGCAAAAAAAAAAAAAAAAACTTTTTAAAAAAGAAAGGGAAAAAGAAGGAAGGAGGAAAGCGAACAGAGGAAGGAAGGAAGAGAGCAGGAGGGAGAGTGACGACAGAAGTCCTGGGTAAGGACGGAAGGAGCAAGGAAGCAGCAGGGAAGCATAGGAAGCCTGTCCTGGAAGGAGAGGTGTTTTCCCGGTAGGACAGTTACTACTGGAGCAATAAGGTGAGATTATGGGGGCGCCATATTTGAAGATGAAACCGTGAAGTTTCTTACCTTTCCCACAAGTGCAGGGGGCAGGCAAAAGAAAGCAGGACCGGCTTCATCTCCTCCAAGAGGAAAAGAAAAGGCAATTTAATTTGTCCTTTGCAGAGTTTGTTGGTGGTTCTTCTTAAACCCAGGGGTGTGTTGGCCTTGTCAGAGCTAACCCTGGGGCCTAGTAGTCTGATTCCTGCCTTGAACCTGGGCTTGGACCTGGCTGACCATCTGCTCCTCCTTCTGGGGAGCAACAGCTAACAAGGAGAACATTTTGCGAGCCATGTGGTCACCTGGGGTCACAAGAGTTTACAAGTGGGGAGAAGCAAGCTGGGCTCTTTCCAGAGCTTTCTTAAAATTCACAAGCAGTTTTTAAATTTTTTTTTTTAAATTCATTGATTTTTAATTGAAGGGTAATTGTTTTACAGTGTTGCGTTGGTTTCTGCCATGTATCAACATGAATCAGCCGTAGCTATATTCATGTTCCTTCCTTCTTGAACCTCCCTCCCACCTCCCATCCCATCCCACCCCTCTAGGTTGACAGAGCACCAGGTTGAGCTCCCTGTGTTATATGGCACATTCCCACTGGCTATCTGTAAAATTCACAAGCATTTATTTTGAATATTCACAAGAGGTCAGCCCTCTGCCAGGAAATACAAAGCTAAGGAAGAGATGGTTTTAGACCTCACAGACTATATCCCCTAGATCAGGAAGGCTGATGGTTTCTTTCTGTTCCCCTCTTAGAGCTGACATGACCCAGGACAAGTCGCTGCCGGACTCCTATTCAGCACAGAGCTTCTACGAGAACTATGAGCCCAAGGAGATCCTGGGCAGGTAAGGCCCAGACCTCCCCCAAGAAGTGCGACCCGAGCTCCTGGCCGGCTCTGCGGAAAGGAGCAATCTCTCCTTGACCCTGAGCCCTGACCGTCTTCATCCCCAAAGCACTGTCCACTTGGAGAAAACTTCAGTTTGGGGTTTGGGATGGAGGAAGCAGGTATAAGGGCACCCAGATCAGAGACCCTCCCAGCAAAGGGAGCCCCACCCCCCACCCCCAGAGCTGTTGACAGCACATCCAAACCCAGCCTTGGCCCAGGGTCAGAATGCAGCTCGCGGTCCTAGGAGTGTACGGTTTCTTCCTCTGAGCTGCGAAAGAGCACCGAGGGAACCAGGAGGCCTGACAGCAGACTTCTTCCACTTTGGCTCCAGGCAACTCGCCCCAGCCCCCCCCCGCCGCAAGCCTTCTTCAACCTTCTGTTCCCCAAAGCAGGGGTTCCTAACCTCCGGGATCTAATGCCTGATGCTCTGAGGTGGAGCTGATGCAATACTAATAGAAATAAAATGGACAATAAATGTAATGCGCTTGAATCATCTCGAAATCATCCCTCATCCCACAGTTCCGTGGAAAAACTGTCTTTCATGAAACTGGCCCCTGGTGCCAAAAACAGGCCCCAAAGTCGGGGACTGCTGCTCCAAAGCTCACAGGGAGTTGGGGGACAAGGCAAGACCTCTCTGCTGTGGCCTGAATGTGGGCCTCCCCCTGGGGTGAGGGGCCCCTGGGACCATCTGTCCTCTGCACCCCCAGGGGAGTGAGCAGCGTCGTCAGGCGCTGCATCCACAAGCCCACGTGCCAGGAGTACGCTGTGAAGATCATCGACATCACCGGCGGGGGCAGCTTCAGCTCCGAGGAGGTGCAGGAGCTGCGAGAGGCCACGCAGAAGGAGGTGGACATCCTGCGCAAGGTCTCGGGACACCCCAACATCAGTGAGTGGTGACCCCGAGCCGCGGCAGGGTGCTCTGCCCCCCATTCTGCGCTGATAACCCAGGCCAGGAAGTGTGGCCCCAGTGCAGCCTGCCAGAAACACCCAGACTGTCTCCCGCAACCCAGGGCTCTGGCAGCGCAGTGCCCAGAGGCTTGGGGCTCCCAGCTCCACCTTCCTGCTCCCAGGATTCAGCTCCAAGCCTCTTCTTTCAGCCCCACAGAAGGGATGACAGGCAGGGGTGTGGGTGGGGGAATATGGAGTTCAAAGTCCCTGGCTGCCCCCTCTCCTGGGGGGAGGGGGAGGCTTCCTTTGAAACCTGATACCCTCTCCAGCTTCTGAGTCAGCCCACAGCGCCTTTAATCCCCTCGCCCCAGCACCTCCACTGCCCCGCCTGGGCTCCTCTGCTCCTGAGATGAGCCATTTCCATTTCAGTACAGCTGAAGGACACTTATGAGACCAACACCTTCTTCTTCTTGGTGTTTGATCTGTAAGTACCCAGGCCTGGGGCTTAACTGAGAAAATTATATTGTGGCCCCCCATTCAGGACTTCCTGGAGACCAGCAGCCGGCCCCCTTCATGGCAGACATCAAATAAGGACACAGAGGCTTTAGGCAGATCAGCCCCCTGGGGTCAGGCTGCCAGGTTTTGAACCCTGGGTCCCTTCTGGGCTGGATGATTTACTTTCCACATCAGCTTTCTCATCAGTATTGCAGGAATAATAAATACACAGTAATAAATACACAGTAATTTACACAATGTAAATGCTAGTCATTACTAACTACCATGATGATGACCAGGGCGGCCACGCAATGCTTATTCTAGACACTGAGGATATGCAAACCTACATGCACTAGTTTTCACAGAGAGTGAGGGGAAAGCAATCAAGTCATGAAACACACACAGAGTTCTGCACATATCCAGACACACAGAGCTGAGCAAGGGTCAGAGGGAGCGGGTGGGGAATGTTCTCCAGAAGTGACCTGAGCAGAGACCTGGATGAAGGGTGAGAAGGAGCCCCCAGCAGAGGGAAGATCTGAGGCAGTATTGGGGCAAGAGGCCCACGAGAGGGGCAGATGGTAGAGACTGTATTTGGCATGTAGTTCAAAGATTGACATTATCATCAACGTCATCATCACCATTATCATTGTCAACAACATGTCACGATTCTCCTACTTGTGCACCAACAGGACTATTGAGATAAGCTCTTTGTCATCTAGGCACTAGATTTACTTCAGAGAATTATTCAAGCAGATTTTGTATCATTGGAACATTTTTTTTTGTTGCCATACTGAACAGTGTTACTTTTTTTCGTGGAGACACCATTTAATCTGGCCTTTGTGTATAATTAAACTGCCAGCTCTAGAAAGGCAGGAGCCTGCTGATGGACCTTGCAGTGTCCCAGTGTTTACTGGTACATCTTTTTGCTTCTGCTGCTGCCATTAGTGAATTCTCCTAGTGTGTTGAAAATGGAATTGAAGTGATCAAAACCGGAGGCACCCATTGCTTTTTAAGAACATGGTACCGATAATGTCTGAAACAAGGCTTACATCTGTAATTTGTGGGCTGCTCCTCAAAGAGAACTCCCCTCCCTGCTGCACCAGCTAAATTCAAGGATTTTCTTGTCTCTCTCCAATACTGGCCAAAATCTCTTGGACCCTGCTTTCTCTGGAGGGGTGGGCAGAATGCACCTTTTTTATTCAACCAAGGGAGACTTTCCCAGGACCCCTCCAGCCTTGCCCAGCTGCAGCTGTCTCAACTCTGCTCAGTGGCTCAGTCCTGTAGAGCCCTTGGGGGCAGCTCAAATGTCTCTAACCTTTGAAGAAGTTGCTTGGGAAGTTATTTATAATGCTGCCTCAAGTTGCCCTCCAGGGTATAACTAGATTATTCCAGCAGAGACCTCCTTCTAGATTCTCTCAAGTGGGAAGATGGAATCACACTTCTTAATCCTAAAAAATCCAAAAATAGACAAAAGCGCTCCTCTATCACTTGTACTGCTGCTGCTTCCGTTTGTTCCTGGAAAAAGTCAGGACACTCTGGTCCTTCTGATCTGGGTCTGGGACCTCGGGCCAGTGACTCAGGGTCCCTTTCTCCTCCCCCGACTCTGATTTTGGCTTTGATGGGTCCCAATCCGTGCTATCACACATGGGGGACCCTCACAATGGTGCCACCCCACCCCTCCAGTGTCCCTTTTTCTTACTCCAGCCTCCCCAGACAGCCTCTCCACTCACTTCCCCAGCTCCTCCCTGCAGATTGTGGTCCTTTGTGGGGAGTGGGCCACTTTGCCTCTGGAGGTGTTAGGTGGGAAATAGGGTAAGGAGGGGGTAACCTGCTGGCCCATCCACTGACAAATCCTCTGTCCCCACAGGATGAAGAGAGGGGAGCTCTTTGACTACCTCACTGAGAAGGTCACACTGAGTGAGAAGGAGACCAGGTGAGGGTCCACTTGCCCCTCTCCCTACTTCCTGTCTGAGTCCAGCTTGGCACGGAGGTCGAGGAGGCGGCGCGGCGTGCACTGGTCTGGTTGGGGAGTGTACACCATGGGCTATGGCGGTATCCCTCCTTCCTTGACCCAGCCTAGGTGGGCCTGCCTGTCTGGAGTCCTCCGTCACTTGCAGTCGGGGTGGCCTACGGGCTTCGGTCTTCCCGCCTGTTACCTGACGCTGCAGAGTAGCAGATGAGGGTAAGTGTGCCTGTGCCACCCCAGGAAGATCATGAGAGCCCTGCTGGAGGTGATCGCCACCTTGCACAGACTCAACATCGTGCATCGGGATCTGAAGCCTGAGAACATCCTCCTGGACGATAACATGAACATCAAGCTTACAGACTTCGGCTTTTCCTGCCAGCTGGAGCCAGGAGAGAAGCTGCGAGGTCCGGTAACGCGGCCCCGGCCCGTGTCAGGGGCTCAGGCTCTCTCATCAGCTCTCCCGGGAACAGGGACTGCCTGGGGCTTTTTTCCCCTCCAGAATAAAAAATCCTACCATTTCAAGGCTGGCTGTCTCTTCCCGGGACCGGGCTGAGCCGGGTTCCCACTGCCTGTGTTCCAACCCAGTGCTGGCTCCTATCACCAAGCCACTGACAGGCCCCAAGCGGGTGGCCACAGGAGCCAGCACCCTGGCCTGCCCTTGGCTCTGAGCCTGGGGCCCTGTTCAGAGTCCCAGTCCGGCCATACCGCTTCAGTTCCACGTCTACTGTCTCTGTGGGCCTTTCTCTTCCATGTGCCTCTGCTGACCTGCCCCTATGGAAACTGTCCCTGCAGAGGTCTGTGGGACCCCCAGTTACCTGGCCCCTGAGATCATCGAGTGCTCCATGAACGATGACCACCCTGGCTATGGGAAGGAGGTGGACATGTGAGTGTGTTGGGGGGAGGGAGGTGACCCGTAGGGACAGGGGTGCTCCCTAACTGGGAGCACCAGGCTGGGGAAGGGGGGATACGGGTGGGCGCTACAGCCCGCCCACCTGCCTCGATCCATCGCTCCCCCGGTGCCAGGTGGAGCACGGGGGTTATCATGTACACGCTGCTGGCCGGCTCCCCGCCCTTCTGGCACCGCAAGCAGATGCTGATGTTGAGAATGATCATGAGTGGCAACTACCAGTTTGGCTCACCGGAATGGGATGATTACTCGGACACCGTGAAGGACCTGGTGAGAGGCCGGGCGTGCTGGCTCCCAGGGTTAGGCGAGGGGCAAGTCCAGTGTTCCGGCGTGCGGTGTCGGAGTCAGGGGGAGCGGTGGGAGAGATGGAGGCGCCTGCTGGGGGAGAGACCCCGGCCTGACACGTCCTCCGTTCCGCCGTGTTTCTCTCAGGTTTCCCGCTTCTTGGTGGTGAGCCCCCAGAACCGCTGCTCGGCAGAAGAGGCCTTGGCGCACCCCTTCTTCCAGCAGTACGTGGTGGAGGAAGTGCGTCACTTCAGCCCCCGGGGCAAGTTCAAGGTACTGCGGGCTCACCTCCCACTCAAGCCAACCCAAGGCCCCCTGCAACCCAAGCCCCCAGTGCCCTTCCTAAAGACTCCTTACGACCACGGCGCTTCCAGAGCACCCGCCCTTCCCCTCCAGGCAGCCCCGTGACGGTTCCAGCTCAGTTTCTCCCGGCTTCGGTTGCTGACAGCCTAAGAGCCTGCTCTCGCGGGTCGGGCGGGAACGGCGGTAATTGGGGGCGGGGGCGGTAACGCTAGGACGCGCCCAACCGACGCCACGCCAGCCTCGCAGGCATCCGAGCTCGGGTCGGCCTGCCGGGAGCGGGAGGAGACAGGCCTGGGGGGTGTGGCCCGGTGCTCAGGCCCCGCCCCCCGCAGGTGATCTGCCTGACGGTGCTGGCTTCCGTGCGCATCTACTACCAGTACCGCCGGGTGAAGCCCGTGACCCGGGAGATCGTCATTCGAGACCCCTATGCCCTCCGGCCTCTGCGGCGACTCATCGACGCCTACGCTTTCCGGATCTATGGTCACTGGGTGAAGAAGGGGCAGCAGCAGAACCGGGCGGCCCTCTTCGAGAACACGCCCAAGGCCGTGCTCCTCTCCCTGGCTGAGGAGGACTTCTGAGGGGAGGGCGGGCAGGGTAGGTGGGGCGGGGATCAGGCAGGGTGCAGAAGCCACCGAAAAGGGGTGAGAGCGTGTGCAGGGCCCTGTCCAGAGGGTGCCCTTCGCCCTGGCCAGGACCCCAGGAACTGGGCCACTCTCCCCTCTCAGGGGCATCGTTGGTGGTCAGTGCAGCCGGAGCCAGGCCCCCGGACTGGGCGACCAGCTGTGGTCTAGAACCTGGAGCCTCCAGGAAGCTCCACTGCCCAGGTGTACTACCATCTCCGCTTCTCCTCTGGGAGGCCCAGAGTTATTGACAGTGCACTGCCCAGAGGGTCCCAGGGTGAGGATGAAAGAGAACAGTCTGAGAATCACAATCACAGGCGATTTTTACTGACCCCACAATACCCAGTGACACCACGGGAGCAGGTTCTTCTCTGGGGACGTGTATAGAGGCATGTGGGAGCCCTTGCATAATTAACAATAGAAAGGGAATCATCTGGTGTTTCTTCTGAGTACTATTCATTCTGTGACTCCCATGGTGCAGTCTCACCTGGTAAATCCATGGTTCTCCTAGACCCTTTTAAGACTGACATTGAGCTTTAAAGAGCCCACGGAACTGCATTTCATGTGCTGGAAACCAGGTTCCCTCAGAAATGTGTGAAACCCCACAAATAAGGCAAATAAAGGAATCATTTTCTTTCTATGGCAACTTGCTGGGAAAACAAGGAGGCCTGGGAAGATTCTGGATTCCCTGAGAGCTCAGTTGGTAAAGAATCCCCCTGCAATGCATGAGACCCTGGTTCAATTCCTGGGTTGGAAGAGATTCTGCCTTGAATAATGTCAGATCCCTGGGTCAGACATCATGAAAGGGAAAGGAGCAGATTGAAATTTTTTTTCGCAAACTGCCTTTCTGAGCACTGGGCCCCAACCGTTTGAATATGTTGCCCCTATATGGTCAATATCTTGACCTCTAAGAGAAACATCAACAATCAATAATAAGTTGTGCCCCTTCTCCAAGACACAGTGTCACCCCTCTGTGGAGGTCAGGGTCCTTCCTGCCCTGGGGAGAGGTGCCTGTCACAGAGGATGGGGAAGGGGATGGAGGTCACCCAGAGTCAGGCTGTGTCTGGAGTGTGGCCGGGGAGTGCCCTGGGTGCCACGGAGCTCTTCTGGTTTCTGCATGGCCACTCACAGCTCTCCGGGCAGTCGGCCTGCACTGGAAGCACAGCGGAAGCCTAGGTTGTCTGAGGCGGAATCTGGAGTGTTGCCCATCCTGCCACCAGAGAAGGGGAGAGAGGATGGACGTTTGCTGAGAAAGGGGCCTGGGCCTCACCCAGCTCTCCTGCTCCAGCTCCCAGGGCCTGCTGTGGTCTAGGGGGTTTGAGGGCTGGGGACTGAGGAGGGCGCAGTTTGGAAAGAAAAGCGCTGTGAGGGCAGGTCCAGAGGGCATGCCATTCCTGGAGAGTGGGGAGAGGTAGGAAGGGACCTAGGGACGGGGTGGAGGAAGCGAGGGTGGTCTTGAGACTGCATGGAAGGCAGGAAAGGCCGTGCCTAGTAACTTCCAACTGTTGGCAGTTTAGACTAATAACTCAGCCAAAAAGAACCTGTTGGCAACAAGTGAGATCATCACAGTGTCAATCAGCACTCACACTTTTCAAAGAACTTTCACATGGATTCCCGCATTTGCTATTTCTCTTACTGCTCTGGAGGGCAGGTTTTGTTCACCATCTCACAGACCCCCGAATCAGATACCAGGAAGATTTACATGTCTTGCCCAAGGCCAACCACTGCTTCAGCGGAATCGGCAGCAAACCCAATTTCCTGGTCCCCAGACCAATACTTTCTCCACTCCTTTGTCCTAAGGTAAAAGTGGAAAGACTTCTCTGGTGGCCCAGTGGTTAAAAATCTGCCTTGCAATGCAGGGAATGGGGTTTGATTCCTGGTCGGGGAATGAAGATCCCACATTCCTCGGGGCAAGTAAACCAGTGCACTGCAACTACTGAGCCCAGCTGCCACAACTAGAGAGTTTGTGAGTTACAGTGAAAGATCCTGCCTGATGCAATGCAGCCAAACAAATAAGTAAATAAACATTAAAAAGAAAAGAAAAAGGTGAGGATAATCCACATGGCCTCTCTACCATCCTTAAGGAACCCAGGAGCAGGAGGAGCTGCCGGGAGATTAATCAAAATAAATCTACAGATAAAGCAGAAAGTCCTAGAAGGCAACTTGGGAGCTGGGAACTCTACCATTCAGGGGCCAGCACTAACCATCACTAATCATTCGTATGAAATGAGCAGGTCCCAGGACCTTCCCGAGACTATTTTTCCTTGATTGTAAAACATAATGGTTGCAGAAAATGTTTATGTGCCCTCTTGTTAGAATAGTTAATATTTCAATGATCCCTGGCCATGACCTATGGATGTGGCCATTCCAGTCCCCTCCCTCTTCACGCCTAGCTATGAGGACAAGAAAAACCCATATAATTAAGACATCAGACACAGTCTCCCTCGGTGCTGAGAGCTGGCAGGAAAAGGCACCGGGCTCCTGGCTTTACCTGGTGAGCTTGGCTTGCTTTCTCTTCTGGACCCACACCCCCCAGTGAAGAGAGAGGTGTGGAAGCAGCGCCCACTGCAGCTCTGGTGCTGCCTGTGCTCCAGGAGACCAGGACCCAGCCCCTCACCTGGTGGTGACACGTGCCCGGTGGTTGGCAGAGCCGTCGGCTGTGTCGATCCAGGATGCCCCCCGGAGGACACGCATGTCTTGGTCTGCAGCCTGGTACTGTGACGCCGTCCACTCCCATACGTTGCCCACGAGGTCATAGAGTCCTGCGGCACAGAGGTGGCTCAGGCCCTGGCTGGGTACGCACCCTCCCCCCCCAACCTGCCCTGACCAACAACGGCCCGGGGGACCGACTGCTTCCCAGTGCTGCTTCTCCTGCCTCGACCAACAGGCAGAACCATCCCACCAACCAGCCTGTGAGCGCTGACAGCAACCCGCTGTGCAGTCTTACCGTAGTCGTTCTGTGGGGGGAAAGCATTCACGGGGGAGACGCCGTGGAAGCCATCCTCAGCCTTGTCGCCCTTGGGGAACTTTCCCTGGGGTGGGCGGGAAGGGCTGTTTAGGCTACAGGATTTACCATCCACTTGCCCAGAGGGGTTTTAACCAAGGCCATCTTGCGGCACCCTCTGGGCTAGGGGAAGGGCATGGGGCAGTGACCTGAGGTCCCAAGCCAGCTGCTTCATGTCCTCCACCATGACCTCCTGGCTGGATTAGGAAGTGTGTGGTTCCCTGTGTGTCCACAACCCAGCCCACCCACTTCTCCACTCTCAGAGACTTCCCTCAGCTGCATGAACCCCATGTGCCTTCGGAGGAAAGGCCCTGTCTCCCTCCTCTGTACCCCGCCTCTCCCTACAGGAACCAGTGCTCCCTTGTACCTTCCCCTTCCCTTCCACCACCAACAGGCTTCACTCTCCCTTACCTGCCCTGACCCTGCCTTCCTCACCTCCTGCTCTTTACCACCAAGATACTGGAACAAGTAACTGGTGTTTGCTGAGGTCATTTGTTCAACTTATTCATTCCACTGGAGGGCAGTGGCTCTGTGCCCCAGCCCTCGGAGTCTGTCACATCTCTGGACACGCTGGACCCTTTCCCACTGCTGACACGCTTGGTGTTTCTTCCACTTTTCTCCTGGCAAGCTTCAGTTCCACCAGCTCAAATGGCACGTTCACTGTCCAGTCACTCCCCCACCGTCCCAGGCAGGGATGCGCTCCCGAGCACACACTGCTCATCTTCACTATGCAGGCCCACTACACTCTTTCGCCCTTTACCAGGTTTCCAGTCTGTTAGAACGTGGAGGCCCCTGAGTCCCATGGCCTAATGCCATGCCCAGCCTGCAGCAAGTCTCAACCCACAGCCTGAGAAAAGAACAAGGGCGAGGAACTTGTCTTACCTGCCACAGGTTGGTGCGGTTTGGCTGGAACTTGTTTCCCCAGGGGTACACCTGACCTGCCGGGAGGGCAAGGAGACAGCGGAGGAGGGGAGAGGTGAAGGGCCGGGGAAGAAGGGAAAGACAGACGGAGTGAGGGGACCAAAAGGAAGAGAGGAGGTGATGAGAAAAAAGAGTAAGATGACTCACTCTGACATCTCACGCCCTTCCCTTGCCCTCAAAGAACTGCACTCAGAGCCCCTGACTTCTGATCTGTTCCTGGCCAGCACAATCCTAGGTGTGGTTTGGACCAGTGCCATTCTGTAAACTGTCTGTTACCCACTCATGCTGGGGTAAGTACAGAAACCGAGGGTAAGAAGTGAGAGACTTGTTCATTGGACTTAGACTGGATCAATGGACAAGCAATCTCATTTATCACATTAATAATACTGACTATGGGTATAGCTGATGTTCATTCAAAGAGTGTGTAGAGGCAGTGAATATGGGGAATTGCCATTTCACTCTAACTTTTCTTTAGTTAGGATTGAAAAACAACTGAGTTATGAACAAATAGCAGTTTGTCACATTAATCCCTCCACAGCTATGGAAAAGGTATCCAGTGTAGGCAATACTTTTCTTTTTCTCATGCCATGTGGTTCTGATTGTATTTATCTGAAATGGCATATGTCTGTGGAGTCTCCAACAATTAAAAAAAAGTATGTCTGTTTCTTCATTCCATTTTCTAGTTATTAATTTTCAAGGTGTTTTATGGAAGTACTGGTTTGAGACAGATTAGAAATAATGTAACAGCTGGTCCATGGCCACAGAGTGTGAGCAGCTCTACTCTAGGGAGTGTGAGCCCGTCCCACCCTTTGAAGCGCCCCCTCCCCCGCCCCCATGCAAGGCAGGATGGAGAGAAAGAATCAAGGGAGGTCGCCCTGGCGTCTCTATACCCTTCAAGCCCCCTCGGGCAGCAAACTCCCACTCTTCCTCAGTGGGCAGCCGTTTCCCCCGCCAAGCACAGTAGGCACGGGCATCATTCCAGCTCACGTGTACCACTGGGAACTCCAGTTTCTCTCGGATGCCAGAGCCAGGACCTGCAGGCTGATAGCCAGGATGAAGTAAGACAAGCTTCTGGGAGCTCATGGAAGTCTGAGGAAGGCTAGCTTAGGGTGCCTGAGTTCAGCTTTTACCACTAGATGGAGCAAGGCAGTAGGAAGAGAGAGCCTGGTGAATGAGGAGAGGTCCAGAGACAGGAAGGACTACAAGAGACAAAAGGGAGAAAGGGGACAAAGGGGGTGGGCCAGGGTAAAAGGACAGGTGCAGAGCACACGGGGCAGCGTGGCTGCTTCCCTGAAATTTCTCCGTCATCCTTTAAAATTCAGTATTCCCAGATGGGCAAGGGATCATGGGAAGCCAGGCTTCCAGAATGAGGTCAGCAGCGGTGGGGAACAAGACAGAGGAGCCAACCCCTACCTGCCTCCAGAATGCCCTTTCCACGGGGACCCACCAGAGGAGAGGCTGCGGAAAAACAGGAGCGCAATTACAAGGTGCTCTGACCCGGCGAGGCACCTTCCTGATGGACCCCCAGGAGGCAGAGACTTCAGGCTGAGACTCGGGTGGTCCGGTGAGGCTGTGTCTGGGATCTTTTACTTATTCCTTTGTTTATGGCTGTGCGGCGTGCTTGCTGCTGCGCGGGCTTCCTCTAGCTAGGGTGAGCAGGGCTACTCTCTAGTTGCGGGACACGGGTTTCCTGTTGCGGTGGGTTCTCTTATTGTGGCTCACGGGCTCACGGGCTCATGGGGCACACAGCCTTAGTCACTCCTTGGCATGTGGGATCTTCCTGGATCAGGGATCAAACCTTCATCTCCTGCGTTGGCAGGCGGATTCTTTGCCACTGAGCCGCCCTTATTAGGAGGAGGCTTCTCCAGGGGTTCTCTGGCTGGTCCAGCGAGTACCCTGAGCCCTGGGTATTATTTGCATCTTACAGGGTCTCTCTATGCGGACCTCAGCACAGAGTGAACTTCATGTGGCTCCTCCAGGGTGGGTCTCTCTGGCTTCTTCCCTGCCTCTGGTTCTCAGGTTTGATTCTCTATGGTGGCCCAGGTAACCCCCTAGACCCCATCGGGTTCTCGGTCCAGGTCCCATTCCCATAAACCAGCTGCAAGCCTGGGTTCTCTTACCTGCATTCTCTGGGTTGTTTTGTTTCTAAGCTCATCAGAGACAAGGTCATCAAAGACAAAGCTCCACCCAAACACCTCAGCCTCTGTGCGGTACTTTTCCTCCCTGACAAACTCCCTAAAAAGAGAGAGTTCATCATTTAGCTGACAGGCTTCTGTGCTCCACTCTCACCCTCTCTTGCTCCAGCAAACCTCATACACCCTTATCCTATTAGTCACACATCATAGAGTCTTCAGGAACTACAAGGAATTAACCTGAGAGCTGGAGCAGATTTTCTTTTAAAATTTGTTTGTGTGTGTGCAGTTCACAACCAGGAGAATTCACACTTTCTGGGGTAGAGTTTTGTGAGTTTTGATAGAGCATATAGTCATTGTCACAATCAAGATACAGAGCAGTTCCATTAACTGCCCCCCAAAATTCCCCGATGCCTCCTCAATCACTGATCTGTTTTTTGTCTCTATCGTTCTTTCCCAGAATATCAATTCACACAAATTGAATCATGCAGTATGTAGTTTTGGGGTCTGCCTTCTTTCACTTAGCATACTGCTTCCAAGAAGCATCTGTGTTGTTGACGCTGTCGGTAGTTTGTTCCTTTCAGGGGTGGGGCGGGGGGCAGTTTTTGTTCTTTTTTATTGCTGAGTAGTATTTCACTGGATGGATAGACCAGATTTCATTTAACCATTCACCAGCTGCAGGTCATCTGGGTTATCTCCAGTTTTTGGAGACAATGAATAAAGCTGCTCAGAAGATTCAAGGTCGAGAGTGGGTCTTTCTTCATCACATACCTAATCTCACATCAATCATGGGAGGAAGGGAGAACAGGTTTTACTATCTCCCTCAGACAGATGAGAGAAATTGAGTCGAATCTAAATGACTTGCTGAGGGACTTCCCTGTGGTCCAGCGGTTAAGAATCTGCCTTGCAATGCAGGGGATGTGGGTTCAATCCCTGGTCAGGAAACTAACATCCCACATGCTGAGGAGCTACTGAACCTGAAAGCCACAACTAGAGAGTCCAAGTGCTGAAACTAAGACCCAATGTCACCAAATAAATAAATGAATTTTTTTTAATGACTTGCTGAGATTTTAGAATGGATTTTAATATAGTTTGGTATCAGTTCAGTTCAGTCGCACAGTCGTGTCCGACTCTTTGCAACCCCATGAATCGCAGCACCCCAAGCCTCCCTGTCCATCACCAACTCCTGGAGTTCACTAGGACTCACATCCATTGAATCAGTGATGCTATCCAGCCATCTCATCCTCGGTCATCCCCTTCTCCTCCTGCCCCTAATCCCTCCCAGCATCAGAGTCTTTTCCAATGAGTCAACTCTTCGCATGAGGTGGCCAAGTATTGGAGTTTCAGCTTTAGCATCAGTCCTTCCAAAGAACACCCAGGGCTGATCTCCTTTAGAATAGACTGGTTGGATCTCCTTGCAATCCAAGGGACTCTGAAAAGTCTTCTCCAACACCACAGTTCAAAAGCATCAGTTCTTCCATGCTCAGCTTTCTTCACAGTCCAAATCTCACATCCTTATATGACCACTGGAAAAACCATAGCCTTGACTACACAGACCTTTGTTGGCAAAGTAATGTCTCTGCTTTTGAACATGCTATCTAGGTTGGTCATAACTTTCCTTCCAAGGAGTAAGCGTCTTTTAATTTCATGGCTGCAATCACCATCTGCAGTGATTTTGGAGCCCCCCAAAATAAAGTCTGACACTATTTCCACTGTTTCCCCATCTATTTCCCATGAAGTGATGGGACCGGATGCCATGATCTTCATTTTCTGAATGTTGAGCTTTAAGCCAACTTTTTCACTCTCCTCTTTCACTTTCATCAGGAGGCTTTTTAGTTCCTCTTCACTTTCTGCCATAAGGGTGGTGTCATCTGAATATCTGAGGTTATTGATATTTCTCCCAGCAATCTTGATTCCAACTTGTGCTTCTTCCCAGCATTTCTCATGATGTGCTCTGCACATAAGTTAGAGAAGCAGGGTGACATTATACAGCCTTGGCATACTCCTTTTCCTATTTGGAACCAGTCTGTTGTTCCATGTCCAGTTCTAACTGTTGCTTCCTCACCTGCATACAGGTTTCTCAAGAGGCAGGTCAGTGGTCTGGTATTCCCATCTCTTTCAGAATTTTCCACAGTTTATTGTGATCCACACAGTCAAAGGCTTTGGCATAGTCAATAAAGCAGAAATAGATGTTTTTCTGGAACTCTCTTGCTTTTTCGATGATCCAGTGGATGTTGGCAATTTGATCTCTGGTTCCTCTGCCTTTTCTAAAACCAGTTTGAACATCTGGAAGTTCACAGTTCACGTATTGCTGAAGCCTGGCTTGGAGAATTTTGAGCATTACTTTGCTAGCGTGTGAGATCAGTGCAATTGTCGGTAGTTTGAGCATTCTTCGGCATTGCCCTTCTTTGGGATTGGAATGAAAACCAACCTTTTCCAGTCCAGTGGCCACTGCTGAGTTTTCCAAATTTGCTGGCATATTGAGTGCAGCACTTTCACAGCATCATCTTTCAGGATTTGAAATAGCTCTACTGGACTGCCATCACCTCCACTAGCCTTGTTCATAGTGATCCTTTCTAAGGCCCATTGGACTTCGCATTCCAAGATGTCTGTCTCTAAGTGAGTGATCACACCATTGTGATTATCTTGGTTGTGAAGATCTTTTTTGTACAGTTCTTCTGTGTATTCTTGCCACCTCTTCTTAATATCTTCTGCTTCCGTTAGATCCATACCATTTCTGTCCTTTATCGAGCCCATCTTTGCATGAAATGTTCCCTTGGTATCTCTAATT
This sequence comes from Oreotragus oreotragus, assembly GCA_006410675.1. Taxonomy (NCBI): domain Eukaryota; kingdom Metazoa; phylum Chordata; class Mammalia; order Artiodactyla; family Bovidae; genus Oreotragus; species Oreotragus oreotragus. The sequence goes on along the minus strand of SJYX01000564.1, from coordinate 597,502 downwards.
TTGACTTATATGTAGATGTAAAATATAGAAGGATAATCCTTCTGTTGGACATCAAAATACATAATAAAAGTAATGGAATATTATACACTCAATACAATGTGTCCCTGAGTTCATACTGATATAAAGAAATACATAACACATAAATAAATGGGAGATGGGGAATCTCATTTTTACAGAATAATGACAACCTTCTATAAATTTAGAAGGAATGCTGAAATTTGGAAAGCATCAATGGAAAGTAATACTGTGGTTAAAATTTTGATGAGGAATGTGTGTGTGTTAGTCACTTTGTGACCCCGTAGACTGTAGCCCATCAGGCTCCTCTGTCCATGGGATTTCCCAGGCAAGAAAACTGGAGTGGATTGCCATTTTCTTCTCCAGTGGTCTTCCCAGCACAGGGATGGAACCCAGGTCTCCTGCATTACAGGCAGATTCTTTACCATCTGAGCTATGAGAAATAGCACCTTTATATAGGAGGTTCGTGACATTGTATAGGAGATAGGGATCAAGACCATCCCCATGGAAAAGAAATGCAAAAAAGCAAAATGGTTGCCTTACAAATAGCTGTGAAAAGAAGAGAAGCGAAATGCAAAGGAGAAAAGGAAAGATATAAGCATCTGAATGCAGAGTTCCAAAGAATAGCAAGGAGACATAAGAAAGCCTTCCTCAGTGATCAGTGCAAAGAAACAGAGGAAAACAACAGAATGGGAAAGACTAGAGATCTCTTCAAGAAAATTAGTTTGGTATGGCTGAGCCAATTTCAATATGCAGATTTCCAGGATAAGACAGATTGTTTTCTCTAAACTGAGAGTACCTGGTTGGTATCAGCTCTCTGATATGAGAAGACACTGTTCACCCATCAAAGGGGTACTGAGAATGTAGGAGGAGGTGAGATTTGGTAGCAATAGCTACTTACTGAGGAGAAGGCGATGGCACCCCACTCCAGTACTCTTGCCTGGAAAAGCCCATGGACGGAGGAGCCTGGTAGGCTGCAGTCCATGGGGCCGCAGAGTTGGACACGACTGAGCGACTTCATTTTCACTTTTCACTTTCATGCATTGGAGAAGGAAATGGCAACCCACTCCAGTGTTCTTGCCTGGAGAATCCCAGGGACAGGAGAGCCTGGTGGGCTTCCATCTATGGGGTCGCACAGAGTCAGACACGACTGAAGCAACTTAGCAGCATTAGCAGCAACAGCTACTTAATGACCTCTGACCATCTGAATGGTTTGAGACTCTTACCAAAGAGGTAAACACAGATTATGGGTTCTAAGCAAAGTTTAGGGACTTGCTGGAGGTGACATTATATTTCCTTCATCTAAAAGGTCATCATTTGAAACACAAAAGAATGCATCTATCTAGCTAGCAATTTATGGTTTTCATGATGTGGTATGAGCCTGATCAGAAGTGATTTCTCTTTTGCTTTTAATAACTTTCCTTTTAAAATATTTTTAAAGCATATATAACATTATATTATAGAAAAATGAGAAAACATAGGTAAGTAAAAAGAAAAAATACTAAAATCATCCATTAGCACACCAAGATACAACTGTCTATATTCTCTCCCTCTTCACTCCACAACAAAGTGGAGTTTTTTTTTTTTTTTTAAGATGACATTTCTATTTTATTTATTTATTTTGGCTACACTGTGTAGCATGCAGAATCTCAGTTCCCCAACCAAGAACTGAACCAGTGCCCTGCCTTGGGAGCACAGAGTTGTAACCACTGGACTGCCAGGGATGTCCCCAATCAAGGGTTTTTAAATCGCTTTCATAAGGTTCTTCCTGTCATTATTTTCATTTGGAAATCACAAAAACATGAGCAAAATCCATCACTTCATGCAATATTGCATCTTCCAGTTCTTTTTCATGCATATACATTCTATACACATAGTTTAAAAAACTGGGCCATATCCTGTGTAGTATTTTGTAACCTTTCTTTACAACACTTTTTAACTATCTCTTTTTGACAACAGGTTTTTTTTTAAGGCTGCTAAGTATCCTGTTATATTGATACAATATATTTAAGTGATCCTTAAATTGTTAACATTTATTTACAAAGTCACCTTTTTAGCTAAACTTTGTTTGGACAACCTTAATTCTTCAAGACAAATCCCTAGAGGTGGAACCAATAGTCAAAAAGCCTGAGGAGTTTACTGACAATCTTTATGCTTATTTTACCCTCAGTTTCCTGAATCAATTTTCACCAGCAAGTTTTGATCTTGAAAAGTTTTAAATCCACAAATGTAAAATTTAAGTCATTTTTCACATTTGCTTTATTTATCTTCCCATTCTCTCCTCTTCCTTCCCCCCTCGTTTCTATATACTCCTCCCTCCACTGTTTGAAGGTAAATTACTGACATATGCTGGATCATTTTCTACTTTAGCCTATCCAAAATGTATCACTTTGGGGACATTGAGGCATTCAACATGGCTTCATAGATTAAGCTGGAATCAAAACGTTTGATTCTGAAATAATTCTATTTACTTAGTAATACTGGGTTGGCCAAGAAGTTTGTTCAGTTAGTTCAATAACATCCTTGTTGAAACTGAAAAATATGTCATTTCTAATTAAAACCAAACTCACTTTTTGGCCAACCCAATATAAAGGGAATTTAAGGAACTCTCAACTGTTATGACCCTTCTCCCTATTCCTCCTCCCCTGTTGAAGAGTGTCTGACTTCTGCCCATATTTCTCAGTGCATGGGACAATCCACTGGCTCAAGAATCAGGGGATCTGAGTTACAGGCCCAGTTGGCCACTAATGAAAAATGAGGTAAACCTCTTTGGACTTCAGATTCCTCATCTGAAAAATGCAGATAACATTTGCAAAGATCATATTCTGATAGTGAACAAGCTAATCTCCTTTTAAATATTGTGAAATATTAGAATAACTCTTCCAGGAGTTACTTCTCCTGGAAGAACACTGGGAGTACCTGAAGTCTTTGTTGGTGACAGGAAATATGTCGATGGCAAAGGGTTTCACTGTCACCTCCCGGACAGGTCCTTCACCATCTCTGCCGTCTGGTGAATTGGTTCCCATCTGGAATCTCCCACCTGGTAGCTGGACCATGTTGGTTGTCTGCCCATTTCCTGCAGAGGAAAGAGAGTGGTCATTAATTACATGAATATATATAAAACAAGTGGCAATATTTGGATCATATAAGACTCAATGCTATAGTGAAAAAATCTGGAGGCTGAAAAATTTGGCTTTAAATTCTTATTCTGTCACTTAATTTGCTGAATGACCTTAGGCAAATTACTTCTTCTGGATTTCAGTTTCTTCATTTATAAAATGGGGTAATATCTAACTCAAATACATGGCTATATTAAAATGTGTGAAATGTTTAGCACATGGTAAGTTTTCAACTGGAGAAGGCAATGGCACCCCACTCCAGTACTCTTGCCTGGAAAATCCCATGGACGGAGGAGCCTGGTGGGCTGCAGTCCATGGGGTCGCTAAGAGTCAGACACGACTGAGCAACTTCACTTTCACTTTTCACTTTCATGCATTGGAGAAGGAAATGGCAACCCACTCCAGTGTTCTTGCCTGGAGAATCCCAGGGACAGGGGAGCCTGGTGGGCTGCCATTTATGGGGTCACACAGAGTTGGACACGACTGAAGTGACTTAGCAGTTAGCAGGTTTTCAACAAATGATTTTCTTTCTTTACCTCTCTGTCCCTCTACATGACAACCCTTTGTCCCAGTGAGATAAATCTAAACATTTTAAGAATCTGCCTGCCAATGCAAGAGATGCAGGTTTGATCCTTGGGTTGGGAAGATCCCCTGGAGAAGGAAATGGCAACCCACTGCAGAATACTTGCCTGGGAAATTCCATGGGCAGAGGAGCCTGGTAGGCTACAGTCCCTGGAGTCACAAGCGTTGGACACAAGTTAGCAACTAAACAACAGCATAGCCTTAAATACATCTATCAACTTTCCACTCATTCTGCTCATGTTGTTTCTTTGCCTCTTCTCCATTACATAAGAAAGAAAAGAACTACATCTATTTCCCCAGGTTACACCTGGCACCTAGTACAAGTACACAGAAATGATCATCAAATAATCGAATGAACTCTCTCATACTTGCTGTTTGAATACCTCCAAAAAAAAAAAAAAAATCATAGAATTAAAAGGATCTTTATTTCAACTCCCTCATTTGACAGGAAGAAACCCAGACCCTAGAGGCCACACTTGATGTACTACTTTGCTGTGTTTTTACCGAAAGATGTCTAAGTACTGTAAGTTCCCTAAAGGCAGAGTCCACATGTTTTCATGTTCCCCAGAATCTTATCTTTGGCCCTTTTCTGGATCTCATTCTGACACACACTAATGATTTCATCAACTTTAAGGGAGGCTGGAGGGTGGAACAGAGCAAGCAGGAAATTCTCAGACTAAAAGAGAACTAAGAAACAACACACAATAACAATATTTGAATTTTATTTTGACATTAATTCAACAAGTAAACTATAATTTAAGAACAGAGCAGATGAATTTGAACACTAACTGGATGTTTAATGACATTAAGGAGTATTGTTTGTTTTTTTATGTGGGAGAGTTAGTGATACTTTGTGTGTGTGTGATTTCTTGTCTTTTTGGCTATTCAAACTAAATAATTACGAAAAAAAAACTGTATCGTGCCTAAATTCACTCCAAACTAAATCTCCCAGAGGAATGGAAAAATGGAAGGGGTTCCAAACAAGCAAGATTAAAACTAGCAACTGTTTAAACTGGGAAACAGGTACGTGGAGGGTGGGGGC
>SJYX01000564.1:576165-592590 GCA_006410675.1 Oreotragus oreotragus | reverse complement strand
CGGGCGGGGGGGAGAAGCTTGTTTTATTAATTTTTTTATGCTCAAAAGATTCCAGAATAATAAAAGTTTTTAAAAAAAAGTGAAATACAACGATATGAGTTGTTAACCCCCTTGCCCAGTTGGCCGCCCCTGGGAGGTACCTCCGGGCGCTGCCAGCCGCGGTGGCCGAGCGCCCCACCCTTTTCCTCCTCCCTCCTGGGACAGTCGGGCAGGCCAGCACACTGACCTAGTTCGAGCCACCGGCCGGAGAAGAGCGACAAGACAGTCAGCAGCGGAGACAGCGAAATGCCCATGCCGGGAACACGACCCCCTGAGCAGTAGCACCACCCTGCGCCTCTGCTGCGCACGCGCCCCGCACGCCTCACGTCCGCGGCCGTGCCCTGCGCGCGCGTGCGCATTGCTCACGAGAGCCCACCCAGCTAGAAATCAGTCAGGAGTTGAGTCCCAAGCTCCCGTGTTGTGTTCTAGAACCGGTTAATTAAGAAAAATCTATTTCCTCAGGATTAAGCCTAGAAGCTGAAGCTCCAGTGTTTTGGCCATCTGATGTTAACAGCTGACTCAGTGGAAAAGTCCCTGATGCTGGGAATGGTTGAGGGAAGAGGGCGTCAGAGGATGAGAAGGTTGGTTGGCATCACCTATGCAATGGATGTGAACTTGGGCAAACTCGGAGATGGTGAGGGGCAGGGAAGTCTGGCGTGCTGCAGTCCATGGGGTCGCAGTCAGTCGGACACGACTGGGAGACTGAACAGTCTAGAGGCCCTGCCAGTTCAGAATCCCCTTAACTTGTGAACCACTGGATGGACTGATTTTCTTCCCTTTTATATGCAGATTCCTTTTGTACCCTGGAATACCATCTTGAGAGCACAGAAAGGTTTTAACTTCATATTTATTATACACTCACTGTAGGCAACTGCCAATTCCTCAAAACACAAAGTTTAGCAACACAACTTCACTTTCAAGGGCTTCAGATATACCTACTGTATTTTGTGTGAACATGTATCAGAGAACAGTTAAGAAAAACAGGACACTAGAGGATTTAGGAAGGGTGTAAGTATAAGCAAAGGTTCTGAGCTGTGAAACTAACCACTTTGCTGGAAAATCCATCTCACTAGTCCTTAGTCACCATATCTTCAGTCGCGTTTTTATCCTCTGCATTTTCTATTTTGCTACTTTATACTTTCAGCTCTTTGAACCCCTCTTGCCTCTGGTTCCATCTACTTACGATAACTTAATACTTCTGGGAAGCATTTTGGCAAAGCTACTTTAAAAGCATGAAAAGTCCAAAGTATGCTCAGGAAGCAGGAATGCTTCAAAACTTTAGGTTATTTAAGTCTTATGCTTAATGACAGGGAACTATTGGAAATAAATTAAAATACATCCATTAGAAGAAATTATTACTATTAAAATGTTTTTCAATGAATATTTAATAACAAGGTAGATAACATATGCTTATCTAATATTTTTATATCACTGAGGGTAAAGCAAAATGTCCTGTTTACTGCATAAGTATGACCTGCTGTATGTGGACACTGCAGTGCAATTTTAAAAATACTGTAATTATAACTTCAGAACTTCAGAATCTGAATAGGTGCCAGTGTTCTCTCCTTTTTTAATATGGGAAAAGAAAATCCTTTGAAGATCATTTGAAGCTTGGACCAAAATTCCATAGCTGTATTATTAGGATCACTCTGTAGTCTTCAGGATTCAGATACAAGAGAAGCTTCAATTCAACCTTTTAGAGAAGACATTCCAGCTCTCATGATCTCATCAACCAGGAGAATGTTGGTGGCAATCACAGTGCTGAAAAGGGGGGAAAAAAAATCAAGACGGCTCAGGTTTGAGGTATGAACTCTAATTCAACTCAATCTCCAACTAACTTGTGCAAATTATGTCAAATTTCCCCCGTACCCCTCCATACACAGAAGTGTAGCTTCAGTTGTTATACTTTTGACTGATTACATCTTCTTATAGAAAGAAAATTAAACAAAATGTACCAATTTTAAAGAGTATGAAGGTTCCCTAAGTGTTATTTTACAGTTCTGGCTTTCCCAAACTTACCAGGAGTGAAGAAGCTGTTTCTTTACACAATAGTTATCCCATATGCCTGCTTCTGCTGCTACCATTGGTTCACCTGAAAAGGAACTCAGTCTTCTTAAAATCACATAGAGCAGGTTCATAAGATCAGAATGCTGTCTAAAAGAACTAATAAGAGCATTTTGTGCTGCTTTACTCATCAGTGGTTACTCATTTCCTCTAGTATTCCCTATGAGAACCCAAAGTTCCTCAATTAGCCCAATGTTGTATTACGACCATGACTCCTATGCACAGCAGCTTTGATGAGTGGCTGATCTCTACTTAGAATATTTTCAGTGACAGGAATGCTCTATTTGGTTGCCAAACATTTGAACATGTATCTTTTTCTGGAGACATTCTTGTTTGTCCATATTAAAGTACAGCACTTGAGCTATAATCTGGCAAGACAGGCTTATCATTTCCCTCATTCCAGAGAAACCTATATTAACTGGGAATCCGGGAATGACATATACACATTATTATATGTAAAAGAGATAATAAGAACCTACTATATAGCACAGGGAACTCACTCAATACTCTACCAGAGTGGATATATAACTGACTCACTTTGCTGTACAGCATAAACAACATTGTAAATCAACTACACCCCAATAAAATTAAAAAAATTAAAAAAAGAAACTTTTTACAGTAACTTGAATGTAAATGCTTCTGTTCACAACAGGTCGTCCACATACTGCACAGATGTAGGTACATCTTCCACTTTCTACTTGTATGATCTGTATTACACTGGCCTAAGATCAGAGCCTTAATCATTTCATTAAGATTGGTTCTTAATGAAATGATTAAGAATTCTTAGATTTCGTTCCCTCTTCCAGCTTTTGCTATCCTTAGCCTGTTTTCACCCATAAATATGATCATCAAATGTATCACTTTAATCAAAGTCCCTGATAAAAAGGTGAATGAAGCAAGCTCAATACGAAACCCTTCAACATACACCTGAACCACCTACAACTCAGCAATATCACCAAATCTGTACTCTACTTATAGTATCTAGAGCTCCCCCTTCAAAGGGTTGCATCCTCCTTACCAGTGTTCAAGTCCACACCCACAAGCTGACCGGATTCTGAATGTTCTGCTTGAACTTTAACTAGTGTTTCCTGAAGGTCAAAACCAGAATTCTGAGCAAGAACCTAAAGGAAACAAATATAACTATTTAAAGACAGGACCTTAACTGATACTCAAGTCTAAAATAAAGAAACAGTATTTCAAACTAACAGTTAAAAAAAACTTTAATGAATGCAGACAGCTCTTAATGTTCACTTTACTAACCCATTCACGAATCCACCTCAATCTCAGCAATACACTAGCCATAAACTGTACCTTCAGATGAGCACACAATAGAAAACCAACATATTAATCTTTCTCCAACTCTCTGGGACCCCATAGACTGTAGCCTGACAGGCTCCTGTCAATGGGGACTGTCCAGGGAAGAATACTGGAGTGGGTTGCCACGCCCTCCTCCAGGGAATCTTCCCAACCCAGGGATCGAACCCAGGTCTCCTACATTGCAGGCATTCTTTACCATCTGAGTCACCAGGAGAGCCCATATTAATCTTAGTTTAAAACAAAAACAAAAAGCAAGCTTGTACTCAAGGATAAGTCCTACACTACAACTTCAGACAGTCAAGCCTCCTGTCCAGAGGAACCAATACANGTCTCCTACATTGCAGGCATTCTTTACCATCTGAGTCACCAGGAGAGCCCATATTAATCTTAGTTTAAAACAAAAACAAAAAGCAAGCTTGTACTCAAGGATAAGTCCTACACTACAACTTCAGACAGTCAAGCCTCCTGTCCAGAGGAACCAATACATAAGATATTGAGAAACACCTGTTCTAATGTTTGGGTGAAAATGGATGGTATCTATTTATTCAAAATCCACATTATGAAAAAACCCACATTAGCAAAAACTTTCATCAGATGAGTCACTTTGGCATAGTTGAGAAAACTGTTAAAAGCATTCACACCTTGGGAATAATGAGCAATGCATCAGCAAATGCTTGAACTCCAAGCTGGGCCCTGCCCTTTACACTGGGCTTGTGTTTAACCAGGGCTTCTGCCATCGCCACTTCCACTGCGCCAGCACCTGGGACTACACAGCCTGTTGGGTGAGGGGAAGAGGAAAACGCAAAGATACAGAGAACATAAAACTGCTGACTCAATTATAAGGAAAAATATCCATAAAATTAAAACACAAGAAAGCCATCAATTTGAGAATTCCATGTAACCACAGCAAGTTTAATACTGCATTTGAAGGCGATACCAGCAACATCTCAAACAACAGAGTGATTTAAGGAGCACATGGCAAATCCTGCAAGCTTTTTGTTCATTTGTATCCCCTTTATAACAATAGCACGCTATAAAAAACTTAGCATACCATCATAGCCATTTTAAAGGGAAAACTTTACTTTTGCATGGTGTCTGGCTGTGTAAACTACTGACAAAAAGAACACAGTATTCAGCCATGCTTTTTAGACTAGCAAAAAGAATAAACACAGGGAGGATCTTACCATCATCAATAGCATTTTTAACAGCCCTCAAGCCATCTCTTATTGCATCTTTGATTTGGGTAAGCGTGTGCTTATTTGGTCCTTTGATCAATAATGTGACAGAGCGAGGATTGTTACATTTCTCAATAAAGGTGAACTTCTCTTCTCCCTGTGTGAAGAGATAGTATTTAAAAAAACAGGATATGGTTGTGCAAGAGAGGACCAGAGGAGAGGGGCTTATGGAGGAATAAATGGGGTATTAATAGGGCACCACACCGATCACATTAAAGCTAATAATTTCTTTGAAAAAAGGTCACATAAATGTGAATTTTCCATCAAGGGCTTATTATTACTATGCACAAATCATCAAAATGTATGTAAACAAAGCAAAAACATTACCCTGAGCTTGGAATTATTTTTAACTACTGAAGAATTCGTGAACCAAAAAGTAATATTATTTTGGGAAGAAAGTACACTTACCAATGTATATTCATAGACAAGTCCTGCATGTCCCAAACAATCAGGATTTAGGTCATCAAGAGAATTTAGGGCTATCCCACCACAAGCAAGAGTCAGCCTGAAATATTCAAATATTTTAAGGGAGATGCAGAAGTGCTTTTATGAGTTATATCTAGAGGTTAATTCTTTTTAGAAAGCCATCTTTTTCAGAATTACATACTAAAATTATGTTCTAAAATATATTTTACATAAGCCTTTCCATTTGCCACCAACCAGCTGAAAACTGGTCTTTTCTCCTAACTCTCCATTTAAACCACTCTCCTCAAGTCAGTAAATACTCCTCTGACATGAAATCTAAAGGTGCACAAGAGCTCTGTGGGAGAAAGTATTCTCTAAAACCCCTGATGCAGTCTCTTGATAAGAAAAAACGGTACCGTATAGGTCATTATTTCAAAATAAAACAAGTATATATCAACACTCATAGCAGCACTATTCAGAAGAGCAAGGTAGAAACCCAAAATGTCCATGGACAGATAAATGAGTAAACGACATGTGGTATTACTCATTCAGAAAAGGAAATGTGATCCCAATACATGCTACAACATCAACTTTGAAAAGACTACACCAAGTGAAAATAAGCCAAATGCAGGACAAATACTCCATGATTCCCTTACATGAAGTACCAAATTCATAAGAGACAGTAAGTGGACTAGTATCTACTGGCAAGACTGTGTACAGTTATTGTTTAAAGTACAAACTTTCCGTTTGCGATAGAAAAACTTCTGCAAATGATAATGGTGCTAGGTGCACAACAATGTGAATTTCACTTTATGACACTGAATTGTACATTTAAAAATGATAAATTTAATATTATTATGCATATTTTGGAAAAACAGGAAATTAGAAACTCACATAAATAAGAGGGAAAAAAGGAATAATCCAAGTTAACTTGCAAAATAAAGTGAAATTCCTGTCACACAGATAATCTGCCACCCATACCTTTCCATGTTTCTCCTTTTAGCTCTGCGCAGAGCTATTATGCCTTCTTTGGCAAGAGCATCTAAGGAAAAGGGATCAATTCCCTGTAACAACAACCAAAGAAGTTTCAATATTTTACCATTAAAATAAAAATAGATACAGGCTAGTTTATAAAACAAGATTTTTCACCTTTTGATTAATAACAACAAATCCTTTATCTGAATCACCACAGACTTTCTTTTTCAGGTCGATTATTTTTTTAACTCTGTCCTCGATGAATTTCCTTTCAGCTTTCACTAATTTCTCTCTCTCCTCTGCACTCTTGTAAAAAAAGCCAGAATTCACTTCTCTAAAAAAGAAGTTACAGACAGGGGAGGAAATATTTAGCATATGGTCACCAAGCTCCAATGCCACCCCCTGCTATGCTTTCAGAGGCTATTTCGTAGAATTTCCCGAATCCCTGGTGGAGGCATTTTGCTCTTTTGAGTGGAAACACTGAGTCTTAGTGGGGGAGAAAAATGGCTTGACCCAAATGGCAAGCTCTTTTCTGTTTTAAGGAGCTATAAACTCACGTTTTTTCATATTCTAATGACACGTTGCATGTGAGGATGTATGCATCTTCTACTCTCTTCCTCATATCAGGATGCCGTGCCCCATGGTCCAAAACAAGGCCTCTGATTAAGCTGTTAAAACACGTAAGAGATTATATCCTTACTTATTTCCAGATAGGGGTGTAAAATAGGCTAAAAAAATTAAAACACTGAAAATTGTATTGACAATTTTCACACAATCAACTTTATTTCTTGAGTTATTTGAATAGGACTTTTGGGTACTACCTAGGAAGGTTCAATTGTGAAAACGCAAAATTCCAGAACATGACAAAAACAAGCCATTCAAATTAAAGCCACAACCCTTTCTTATACAGAAAATTCTCCACAGAAACAGTCACAACTGGTTGCTATTAAACTGGTGATCACCTCCTTTTAAAAATGTTTTCAAACTAGGTCTCTGAAATAATTATCACTAAAATTCCTCAAAGTCTCCTATATGCTCTGTACTCAATAGTTCAATAAATGCCAAATGACTGATGTAGCTGACTTTCCAGGATCATTGACTATAAATACATAAAATTGACTTCAAGAGGTAATAGTGCTGAGTAAATGATAACTTGTCTAGGCAATATACATTAATTTTTTAAAAATTAGGCAAAAGTAGGTACTGTGTAAGCTTCAAATGTGTACTCTTAAGTATTTCATAGCATTCTAACACCTACCTTGTATCTGTTTCAGATTTATGTTTCATTTCCATGATCTCAACCATGAAGAGGTCAATAGGTTCATCTTGTTTTTTAATGGCCAAAATGGAGTCCACTACTGCCTGCAACAGGAGTGTAACCATTCAGTGAATTTGGTTTGCAGAAGTTGAGACATTTATGGTACTTATTCTTCACAGATGTTTAAAGCAGTTTCTTGTTTGAACATCTCTGAACTGGTCTAAGTCTTTTTCTACATGCTAACAGAACAGAATGCACTATGTGTAAAGGGCTGGAGTAATTTACTTTCCTGAAACCTCTTTTGTAATTAAAGAATCACTGACACCTCTACAATAAAAAATACTGACATCAGGAAACTTTTTAATAATAAAATCTCCATTTTATAAAACCCCCTTTATTGAAAGGTCTGATTATACCTTTGTAACCTGGCCAGGAATACTATTAATACTATGATTTTCTCACTTTACTTCTTCTAGGGACACAGATCAGGTTATTACTGCCACAAAAATGAACTTTATGGATGACCGAATACTTAGTTGACACAGTATGACACTGTGAAGAGTTTAGATGGCACTCTCTAGTTGCAATTAGTAAGAATACTGCTATTTCCAGTTGCCAGGGGTTCTCAGTATAGGCATAAAGTACCAGACACATGCCAAACTTAACACATACCTCTGTTAAGACATCAGCAAGTTCAGCATGAACTTTAGTACGTAGTGATGTTCTGGCCACGTCTATAAGTGTTTCCCTGTCCATCTCTTTGCTTACTTTGACTTGTTCCAAAAACTGAAGTGCCTTTTCCTTTGCAGCTTCAAATCCTTCTNAAGAGAAAAAGAAAAATCCCCAGAACTATCGCCCCCCAAAAGAACCTGAGCACTTTCTCATGGGAGGGCATCATCACTCAGACACTGTGCCTGGGGAGTCTGTTGACATGAGAGGGCATGCCAAGGATAGCGAAGACAGAATTTTGCCTTTATCCATATGGTGATCAGGTCTCCTAAAGCATATGATTTTTCACACACCCATATTTAGAAACTGGCAACCTTTGTATGAGTTTTGTTGCTAAAAAGCAACTGGCCCTTCAAGAATGCCAGTTTGCCTTACAAGGTATTTTTGTTGCTTGCTGTTTTGGAATGTGGCAGTCATTTTCTCATTTCGAGCAATACACGAAGAAAAACATCACCTGGCCAGGAAAACCATTGTAACGAGTTGTGTTTCAAAGTGGCTAATTTTGGATGGGTCTCAGAAGTTTCTAGATTTCTAAAACAGTCATGCATTCTCAGGTGGAAAGAGAGATGCCTTCCTATATCAAACAGAGGCTGTGGTGTTTGTAGCCCACTTTCAAATGCTTTCCAAAATGTCTGCTCATGCTCGTGGGTTTCATCAAGGGAGGTGAGGCCTCCTTGGGAACATTTAAGATGTTAGGGGGGTTTCTATTCTGATGTCACCATGATGGGGGAGGGACTCTGATAGCATTTGTCAGAAACAACTCGGGGAAAGTCCTTCACAACAAATAATCACATCTCATGTGATTTTCAAACTTCATTCTTGACATCTGTGTAGCTAACAATCCATTCATTATTATCTGACTCTGGACAGAACTCCGTATGACGTGTAAATATTGTGTTGAGTTTTTTTTTTTTTTTTTTTTTAAACATGATTTAAAATACACTGACTCTCTCAGTAATGCCATCCACTGCACACATCAAGAAAAGTCTGTACAGTACTTAGATTGGCTTGGAGTTTTTCCAAGAGCCATTCTTNACGTGTAAATATTGTGTTGAGTTTTTTTGTTTTTTTTTTTTTAAACATGATTTAAAATACACTGACTCTCTCAGTAATGCCATCCACTGCACACATCAAGAAAAGTCTGTACAGTACTTAGATTGGCTTGGAGTTTTTCCAAGAGCCATTCTTCAGTCTGGACAATTAGAACACAAACACCAGTGCCTTCCAGGTGTTTCCATTACCGGCACCACACCCCGGCTCTGGTCTGCCTTTGTAGCTGTTGCACTTGCAGTGATTCTATATTTAGAAGCAGGCCAGGGTGCACATGTTGATCAAAATCCTTTCGCCCAGCAGTGCATGTTGGCAAGGGTAAGCGACAAAGAAAAGGCTGAAATGTGCATCTTAGGTTTCTCAGCATTTAAGTCTATACCTCAGACACGAAGCATAATCGTGTCTAAGAAAGAAAAAAAGGCCACATTTAAGTTCCCTTTCAGGAATTCTGCTCAATTTTCTGTGATAGGAGGGGAGTTTGGAGGAGTTTGGAGGAGGATGGATGCATGTATATGTATGACTGAGTCCCTCCAATGTCCACCTGAAACTATCATAACATTGTTAACCAGCTAAGCCCGTGTCAGTGTTCATTCAGTCGTGTCTGACTCTTTGTGACCCCATGGACTGTAGTCCATGGGGCTCCTCTGTCCATGGGATTTTCCAGGCAAGTATACTGGAGTGGGTTGCCATTTCCTCCGCCAGGGGACCTTCCCTACACAGGGATCAAACCAACATAGCCTGCATTTTCAGGCAGATTCGTTACCACTGCACCACCTAGGAAGCACTAATCAGCTATACTCCAGTACAAAATAAAGAGTTTTTTATTAATAAAAAAAAGTTCCCTTTTGGGACAGGATGGGTCAGCATAATTAGAAATCAGATCCAGTGGTCTCTAAATCTCTCCCAAGATTCTAAAATTCTAATACCCAAAAAGAATTTAGGTGCATCAGGAGACTTCCCTGGGCTGGCGTATCCTTGCAGCTTACAGACTTGCCANATCCAGCCATCTCATCCTTGGTCGTCCCCTTCTCCTCCTGGCCCTAACCCCTCCCAGCATCAGAGTCTTTTCCAATGAGTCAACTCTTCGCAGGAAGTGGCCAAAGTACTGGAGTTTCAGCTTTAGCATCATTTCTTCGAAAGAAATGCCAGGGCTGATCTCCTTCAGAATGGACTGGTTGGATCTCCTTGCAGTCCAAGGGACTCTCAAGAGTCTTCTCCAACACCACAGTTCAAAAGCATCGATTCTTCAGTGCTCAGCCTTCTTCACAGCATCAGTTTATCTGGGTCTAAACTGTGTGTAGGGATAGGGCCTGCCTACTCAACCAACATGGACTGAGAATAAGGTACAGTAGATCCCTGAATCGAAACTGGGGGTTGTTATTGGAAGCAGGTGAATGAATACTAAGCAGTCCAAAATGTCCATTTCAGTGGTGTCCAAGGTCAGACTCACCTGGCCACTACCCAACTCCTCCTCCTACCCCAGACAACCTACACTTCTGTTTTACTCAGGCACTTGCCATTCCTTGAACATATCCCAAACTCTCCTTCCTCTGTGCCTTCTGCTTAGAATGCTATTTCCTTGCCATCTTCTATCCTGAAAAAGGTAACTGTGTCTTTAAGATTATCTCCAACAATAACTTCTCCAGGAAACCTTACTGTATGCCTCCACCCAAATTAGTCTCCCCCTCTTCTTTGTTTTTATAGAGATAATTTTATTTCTATACAAAAGTGTTTAATATATTCATCTTGATATTGTGGTGATTTAAACACCTGACTAGGGTCTCCTAGTCTGTGAGTTCCTGGAGGGCAAAGACAATAAATCAATCATCTTCGTAACCACATGATTTGACTAGACAGACCTTTGTTGGCAAAGTAATGTCTCTGCTTTTCAATATGCTATCTAGGTTGGTCATATGGTTAGGGCACAGGGAATGGAATCCCACAGGCTGTATTCACTTCCAGACTCTACCAATTCCTAGAGTATGACCTTGAGTAAGTTGTCACATCTTTCTAAAACTATAATATCCCCCATCTATAAAGCAGACATAATATTTGGGCTTCCCGGGCAGCTTGGTGGTAAAGAATCAACCTGCCAAGCAAGAGACACAAGAGATGTGGGTTCAACCCCTAGGTCAGGAAGATCCCCTGGAAAAGGAAATGGCAACCCAGTCCAGTATTCTTGCTTGAGACATGCTGTGGACAAGAGAGCCTGGTGGGTTATAACCCTGGGGGTTTCAAAGAGTCGGACATGACTGAGCACTCATGTGCACATAAGACTGTTGTGAGAATTAATGAGTTAATTCATATAAAGCATCTAGCAAAGTGCCTGGAATAGAGTCAGTGCTAGGTAAATGTTTCTATTATTACATTTTCCAGAAAAGTTGAGCCCCTTGTGTATAATTTGGAAGGAAAAAGCTAAAGAGAGACTATGAAATAAGAATTCAATATTGGTGGAGGAAGAAGAGGGAAGAAGGAGTGGGGAATTAAGTCAGGGAGTGGGGACTTAAGTCACAGAGCAATAGATGGGGCTTCCGAGGGAAAAAGTCAGCCAGTGAGAAATTCTGAGTGGTGAAATTGACCAAATAATAATAATAACAACAACAACACTAGAGCTTACCATGTGCCACACAATTCTAAGTGTTTTCCATATAATAACTCAATTCTCAGGATAATACTGTGAGGTACATACTATACTTTTCCTCATTTTATAGATAAAGAAATTGAGTCACAGGTTAAACCATTTGCCCAAAGTTCAACAGCTTGTGACTGGTAAAACCAAGACTTGAAGCCCCACAGTCTGATTCCCAAGTTTTTGTTCTTAATCACTGTGGAAGTCAATTTGGGAGAGTCAAAAAATTTTAGATTTAAGAAAATAATCCAAAATGAGGACTAATATTTCTGCAGAAATATATCCCATCACAGTACTAGTTACTGAACATGTACTATGTACCAGGTATTTACACATATCTTGGTATTTACACATATCATTTATTCCACACAGAAACCTTAGGAACTGTCATCCCATTTTCAGATGATGGATTGAACACACAACCTCAAGAGCCTCCTGTGTCGGAGGTTCCCTAGTGGTTCAGTGGCTAAGACTCTGCACTCCCAATGTAAGGGGTCCAGGTTTGCTCCCCGGTCAGGGAACTAGATCCCACATGCTGCAGCTGAGTTCGTAATACTGCAACAACAACAAAAAGATCCCACAAGCTGCAACAAAGATCAAAATTCCCACGTACTGCAACTAAGACCTGCTGCTGCTAAATTAATTTTTTATTTTTCTTTAAAGTCTCCTATGTGGATGTCAGGATCCTAATAGACAAAGGATAGAATCCTAACAACTGAAATGGGGACATTCTAGCTGGGAAACCTTAGAATCTTAAACTTACAGATTCTCCAAAACTCTCTGTTTCAGCAGAAACAGCTCATTCTCTCTTGCCAGAAGACAGTAGTCCCTCCTTGTCGGGAGAGGCTACAAAAATCCTGAGGCAGGTGCTTGTCTTCTTCCTCAGTATCTGACCATATCACTCCATCTGTTGTCAGGCTAATAACCATCGCTGGGGGGAGACAACCTCCACACTGAAGGTATTGCAGACCCTGGTTGATAATTACTTGAAGATATCAGGGAAACATATGTGGAAACGGTTGAAGGCATTAGACTTAAGAGGATGAAATACATGGCTGGATAGGGAAGAACACTTTTCAGGATCATTGGAAATGGAGTGTAAGCTGATGGTGATTATACTAGGAGACCTAAAACTCCACTACAAGCCTCTGGTTAGAGCGGGGAATTAAGGAAGCCAAGTGATAAAAGGACTTCTAGCCTAAGTTCATTGCTCAAGGTGAAATGCATTCATAGACCCGCCCTGTAATTAATTCCTCAGTTTCTGAGAGTAGAGATTGGTAGAGATAGATTTAACAGATATCAGAATTTTTGCCTTGATTTTGCAGAAAGGGCCAGAGTGCAAGCCTTTGATATTACCCAGGAAGCCCACTGCCCCATCAAGTCAAGGAAGAAAATTATAAGCAACCGTGCATCTGGAAGGAATGACAAAGACTAGCACAAACAGACTTAAAGGGTACAAGAGTGGTCATCTCCATTATACCTTCATTCAAGTCACCTCACTTGCCCCTACAAAAAAAATGGCTCTGGCAAATGATGGTGGACTACTATAAACTTAACCAACTTGTAACTTTAATTGTAGCTGCCATGCTGAATGGACTATCTTTACTGCAACTTGAAATCTGACTACTGATCTGACAAACATGTTCTTCTCAGTTTCCATTGGTAAAGATCTAAAGTGGTTCACCTTTATCTGGAAAGGATACTAGTCTATATTCGCTATCTTGCCCCAAGTCTGTGTTAACTCTCTTGCTCTGTCACAAAGTGGTCTCATTGCAGAGAACATTGGTAGTGGTCTCTAGAATGATGGCCTCATGCTAGTGAGCAAGAAAAGAAAAGTACTTTAGATGCTCCAATAAGACATAATTATTCCAGAGAATGCGAGAAAAACTCAATGTAGATTCATGTTAGAGAAGTTTTTAGGGGCTCAGTGACCTAGAGTAAGCAAAACATTCCATCTAAGGTAAAGGACAAGTTTTTGCCATAGCATTCCTATCATTGAAGAAGAACCACGTGCTTGGTGGATTTTGGAGGAAGCATAGAATAGACTACCATGATACTCTGGTCCATTTACCTGGTGACTTGGAAGATTGCCAGTTCTGTTTTGTTTTATTTTTGCTCAAGGCAAAAGAAAATTCTGCAGCAGGTTCAGTCTGCAGTTCAAGTTTCCTTAACACTAATACATATGACTAGAAGATCTGTGGGGCATAAGGATGCTATATAGCACATCTGAAATACTCTACAAGAGCTGCAGCCCTAGAGTTCTGGATCAAGACCATGTCTTCTATGAGACAGAACCACCCATCATTTGAAAACCAGATTCTACGTGCAGCAGGGTCCTGGTGGAGAGTAATTGTTTGACCTTGGAATACCACATGTGACAGGCTGAATAGCAGTCTCCCAAAAGATATCCACATCTTAATCCCTAAAACCTGTGAATGCTATCTTAAGTGACAAAATAGAGTCTGCCTTGTGATTACTTTATGAATCTTGAAACAGGGAAAGTATTCTGGATGATTCAACTGGGCCCCAAAAGCAATCATATGTATCCATATAAGAAAGGAGCAAAAGATTTGGCATGCACATAAAAAGTGAAGAAGGCAATGTGACCTTGCCCTGAAGTAATATACCGACAAATCAAGAAATGCTGGCAGGTATCAAAAAGACTGGAAGAGGCAGGGAACAAATTCTCCCCTCGAGCCTCCAGGGTGAGTATAGCCCTAATGATAAAAAGATTTGGCATGCACATAAAAAGTGAAGAAGGCAATGTGACCTTGCCCTGAAGTAATATACCGACAAATCAAGAAATGCTGGCAGGTATCAAAAAGACTGGAAGAGGCAGGGAACAAATTCTCCCCTCGAGCCTCCAGGGTGAGTATAGCCCTAATGATACCTTGATTTCACCCAGTGATACAGATGCTGAACTTCTGGCCTCCAGAACTGTAAGACAATAAATTTCCATTGTTTCAAGCCACAGCTTTAAAAGTTTGTGGTAATTTGTTACAGCAGCCATAGGAAATTAATTCACCAAGTCACTATAAGACAGGCACTGCCCATCATGAGTGAGCATTATCAGATCCACCAAGCCATAAGGATTGGAAAACCAATCCATTATAGGATAGAAATGGTGCCTTAGGTATCAGACATGAACAGGTCCCGAAAGCACAATTATACTATGCCCAGATTCCCATGTACCCTATTTCTGTTGCACTGACACTTCAGTTCATACCTGTGGTGTTTGTGGCTAGAAGGGATAGGACCGTATAACCAACTGACAGAGAAAGAAAAACTCAAACCTTCTTGAGAAATGTATTGTATCGTCAGTCACTCAGTCATGTCGGACTCTTTGCGACACCATGGACTGTAGCCAACCAGCCTCCTCACTCAGTCATGTTGGACTCTTTGCGACCCCATGGACTGTAGCCCACCAGGCTCCTCTGTCCATGGGATTCTCCAGGCAAGAATACTGGAGTGGGTTGTCATGCCCTTTTCCAGGGGATCTTCCCGACCCAGGGATTGAACCCAGGTCTCCTGCATTGCAAGCAGGTTCTTTTCTGTCTGAGTTACAGGGAAGCCCCTACTTGAGAAATGAGTCAGTACAATTTGTTGGTATTAGTCAAAAATGTACAACTGCTTTATGACTCAAAGGGTAGTTGTAAAGGATAGTAGTTAAGGGAAATCCTGGACAGAGCTAAAATCAGTGCTCTCAGTTGATTACTTTGGAGGGAAAGAAAAGTGGCCTGAGGTACAGTTCTATGTGGTCTCCTGAGCAAAGATGAATGGCTTGAAGTGAGTGGTCAGAGACTTGAAAGAAACACCACTGGAAGATTGGACTAAAGAAATCTGGGCAAGGGGCTTTCCTGGTGGCTCAGTGGCGAGGAATCTGCCTACCAATGCAGGAGACCTGGGTTTGATACCTGATCCGGGAGGAACCCACATGCTGTGGAGCAGCTTAGCCCCATGAGCACAACTACTGAAGCCTGTACGCCCTAGAGCCCATGGCAACAAGAGAAGCCACCAGAAGGAGCAGCCGGTGCACCGCAACTAGAGGAAAGCCTGCTCAACAACCAACAGCCAGCCCAGCCAAAAATAAATAAATAAATTGCATTTTTTAATGCTTAAAAAAAAAAAAAGAAACCTGGGCAAGAAACAGGTGGATGGACATGTGGAAGTTGGTATAGAGATCTTTGTATCCCAAGTTAATGCCATAAGAGAACAGCCACTATAGAGAAGGTGCTCAACAATCAGGAGAGAAGATGATTCATCCTGTAGATGTCAGTCAGCCTCTCCTCAGCTATTTCAGTGCTAGCACAATATGGCCCGCAGTTGAGTGGCTGTGATGACAAAGATGGTGGCTATGAATGGGCTCAGCAGGATGGGCTCCCTCTTATCAAAGCTGATCTAGTTACTACCTTTGCTAAATGCCTAGAAAGTCAGTAGCAGAAACCAAGGCTGAGCTCTAATCCTTTTTTTTTTTTTTTAAGGTTTTTTTTTTTTGTATTTATTTATTTTTTTACACGAACTCCCAAACATGAACCCCCCTCCCACCTCCCACCCCACATCTTCCCTCCAGATCATCCCCATACCTCAGCCCCAAGCATCCTGCATCCTGCATTGAACATAGACTGGCAATTCATTTCTTACATGATAGTATACATATTTCAATGCTATTCTCCCAAATCATCCCTCCCTCTCCCTCTCCCTCTCCTTCTCCCTCAGAGTCCATA
>SJYX01000564.1:560243-573003 GCA_006410675.1 Oreotragus oreotragus | reverse complement strand
GCTCAACATTCAGAAAACAAAGATCATGGCATCTGGTCCCATCACTTCATGGGAAATAGATGGGGAAACAGTATCAGATTTTATTTTGGGGGGGCTCCAAAATCACTGCAGATGGTGATTGCAGCCATGAAATTAAAAGACGCTTACTCCTTGGAAGAAAAGTTGTGACCAACCTAGATAGCATATTGAAAAGCAGAGACATTACTTTGGTAACAAAGGTCCGTCTAGTCAAGGCTATAGTTTTTCCAGTGGTCATGTATGGATGTGAAAGTTGGACTGTGAAGAAAGCTGAGTGCCGAAGAATTGATGCTTTTAAACTGTGGTGTTGGAGAAGACTCTTGAGAGTCCCTTGGACTGCAAGGAGATCCAACCAGTCCATTCTGAAGGAGATCAGCCCTGGGATTTCTTTGGAGGAAATGATGCTGAAGCTGAAACTCCAGTACTATGGACACCTCATGCGAAGTGTTGACTCATTGGAAAAGACTGATGCTGGGAGAGACTGGGGGCACGAGGAGAAGGGGACGACAGAGGATGAGATGGCTGGATGGCATCACTGACTCGATGGACGTGAATCTGAGTGAAATCTGGGAGTTGGTGATAGACAGGGAGGCCTGACGTGCTGCTATTCATGGGGTCGCAAAGAGTCGGACATGACTGAGCGACTGAGCGACCAACTGAACTGAGCCTCTTTGAGCTGCCTCAAGGGATGTCTGTGGGAGTCCACTTAACACCCATTTACTTGAAATCCAAATGTTCCCTGTGGCCATGCTTAACCAATGGGAGATAGAAGCTGATGGGTACTGCCCCTTCTTCCTCTGAGCAGACAATCCTTTAATGCATTTTATACAGCTTCTCTGAAGGTCTCATATGTTGGAGCCAGGAGCTGCTTTTAATGGTTTTCAACTCGAAATTTTCTCTCCGTATTTCATTCCCTTTCCCCCTTCTTTCTGCTTCCTGGCATCATCATATCAAATTAAACTATTATAATACTCATATAAGCATTTGTTTCAGGCTGTACTTTGGGGAAAAACTAGGTTAAGACAAATGCTTTAAGGTTTTAAACTGAATTCAAAGGCTATTTTGGACTTCTGGTTTGGTGGCTGGGATTTGGAGTCAAATGTTTTCCTCCACTGTGCTCCAAGATTAAACAATGCTATTATTCATAAAAATGTCATCTACATTTTCTTCCAATGAAATAGGGTCACCTGGTGATAATCAGCAAGGTGTTTTTTTTTCCTAATTTTTATTTTATACTAGAGCTTCCCTTGTGACTCAGACGGTAAAGAATCTGCCTCCAATGCAGAAGACCTGGGTTCAATCCCTGGGTCAGGAAGATCCCCTGGAGAAAGTAATGGCCATCCACTCCAGTATTCTTGCCTGGAGAATCCCATGGACAGAGAAGCCTGGTGGGCTACAGCAAACGGGGTCACAAAGAGTCGCACACGACTGAGCGACTCACACACATAGTTGATTTACCGGCTTCCCAGGTGGCTTAGTGGGTAAAGAATCCGCCTGTTATGTAGGAGAGCAGGAGATGTGCGTTCATTCACTGGATTGGGAAGATCCCCTGGAGGAGGGCATGGCAACTCACTCCAGTAATCTTGCCTGGAGAATCTCATGGACAGAGGAGCCTGGTGGGCTTCAGTCTACAGGGTCACAAAGAGTCGAACACTACTGAAGCAACTGAGTACATGTTGAAGAGAAAAAGTTAAATTTTAAAGCAACCCTTTATTCTGTTTCTTAAGGGCTAGTCATGACTCATGGAAAAGGAACCTGCCCCCATCTGATAACCTATAGTCTAGTTTCCTGGCCTTAGAAGGGACCCCCCCCCGGGTAATTGTTTTTCTGTTAATCTTTTCTAGAAAATTGGCTAACCGCCGCAAGGTATGAGGTGGTCGGTTAGCCGTTTCAGCCTGGTAGCTTCCAGACCTATCTCTGTAAAGGTCAAGTTATGCCCACCAATCAGTTTGCTGAGATTGTCTTCACCCCACCTATACCTGCTTGTAGCTTTTGGTGTATAAAAACTGCTCTGTAACTAGCATCGGGGTTCGCTCCTTTCGAGGAAGATCGAACCCCGGCGCGCCGGTTTAATAAATCCTCTTGCTGATTGCATCGAATTCGAGTCTTGGTGATCTGAGAAGCGACGCCTCCCGTGATTAGGCCGTTCGGGGCCTAACAATGTGAACACAAAACACATAGTTCATGTACAATGTTGTGTTAGTTTCAGGTATACAGCAAAGTGAGTCAGTTATATATATATAAATTCTTTTGCTCTTAGAATAGTTTGTTTTCATCTTTCTCCTGGTTGGTATCCAGGATCCATATAATGTTGACATTGATATGATCTTCAGATATGGACCAGGGGAAGGATCCAGATATCGACATACTCAATGAGGTCTGGACTCCTCTGGGCTTATGGTTAGAGAGCAACAAAGTACAGAACACTCCCGAAGACAAGGTGAGAAGGGACCCCACAGCAAACACTACCAAGTCAAAGGTAAAAGTCTAAGGGCTAATAAGGAAAGAGTTTTTTTCTCTTCTGTATATAATCCTTCAGAACAGCAAATTGGTAGCTAGGAGAAAGAAGCAGTGTGGTGGTTAGGAATGCAGATGCTGGTATCTGATGGACCGGTTAGAATCTCAAATCCATCAAATCCATCAGTCACCAGCTATGGACTTCTTAACCTGTCCAATGGTATCTGCTCATAATGTTTACATAAATGAGATGCCCCATGTATCATTACGTAGCTCTGTGTTTGACAATGAGATGTGTATGCTAATGATTTAATAATAGTCATAATTGAATAATTATTAGTATCATAATTGAGTAATAATAATTATTCATTTCCTAGTTCACAAGAAACTGTGAACCAATCAAATCTTCTAGGATTCTGTGGGTTATACCTAAGTTATCTCAGAACCCCTCAGAGCAAAGATTACTGAAGTGGGAGTCCTGGCACCACTAATAAAATACATCATATGAAACTAGGATATTCTTTGACACTAAAAGTAAAATTTTAGTTGCTGGCACAGTGGTTTAATGTTACTAATGAGCTAGGAATGAATGAATGAAAATTGGTCAGTTAGTTCTCGCAAACTCTTTCCTCTGAAAATTCACGATGAGTTGCTCAAGCTGTAAGGCCCCAAAGAAAAAGCAGCTAAAATGGAAATGTTGCCAAAAATACCACATGGGGTCCCTACTTCCTTCAGAAATGCTATAGAAAGTTTCAGGAAATTCCAGAGACAATAAACCTGGTTAAGGAAGTGCATATACAAAGCCCTTGTGGTTGAGGGCTGGGTGTAGGAAAAGGCTGGTGAGATTTAATACATAAAGCTGAGGAAAGATGAAAGGGAGCTCATTCAACATCCAGCTTAGCTAAGGCATTAGAGAAGAATGAGGGAAATGCAGGTGGTAAAATCTGGTGTTGCTGAATACGATGCGTTGGTGAAACAATTCCAGGCAGGTCCCAGCTTTGAAAGCACTTCTTAGCCAGACAGGTGGGTTTTAATAATAAGCTACCCAGCCGGCCAATCACGGTGAAGCTTCAGGTATCAGGTGGGATTAGAATGAAGTGTGGTTGATAGAAAAGAAAGGAATAACTAGGAGCCACCTTCTCATTTTACAGCCAAAGTACAGAAAGGAAGAGTGATAGCCTGTGGATATTTAGCAAGTTAGAGGCAGAAATGGGACTAGAATAAGGGCTAGACTCTCAGTCAGTCAGCCCCTTTTGCATAGCAAAGATCCCTGGGAACCATTAGATCAAATTATCATCAACCTATTCATTATGAAGCGACTTAGCAGCAGCAGCAGCATTCATTCTTTGAATCAACTTTTCAACCATTTTCTCAACCATCAATTCATTGTTGCTGCTGCTGCTGCTGCTGCTAAGTTGGTTCAGTCGTGTCTGACTCTGTGCGACCCCATAGACGGCAGCCCACCAGGCTCCCCTGTCCCTGGGATTCTCCAGGCAAGAACACAGGAGTCGGTTGCCATTTCCCTCTCCCAATTCATTGTTACAATTCTTCAATACAAATGTTACTGAGAGTTCAGCGCAGGAAGTTGGGGTAAACAAAACAAACCAAGTAAGACCTGATTCAGACCCATGGACGCAACACTCATAAACATATAATTAGGAACAGGAATGGGAAACGATTATCCTAACAGGTGGCCACAGAATCCCTCTCTGAAAAGGAGTTGCCTTTGTTTGGGAAAAAAACCTTGATAAGCTTTTGGGTGGAAGAAGAGGATAGGAGCAGAAAGTGCTCTGAAATTGCTCTCCTTGTGGAAGAGATTTGTTGATTCAGGGAGTAAGGGGAGACCAGGGAAATGGTAAGATTGGTACTGCACAAGGAAAGGGCAAAATGGGGAAGCCAGGGCCAGGCTGACTCCTATAGACTTTAAAGGATTTGCTATGTGACCCAGAGCTCTTCAGTCAACTATTTTGTATTCATAAACACCATGTATGATTAGATCTGCCTGGAAACAAGTGAGCAAGCAGAATTTCCCATCTGGATTATGAGGTGAGATTATAAGCCACAACTAAGTAAGTACAGGCTTACCTCAAAAATATTTGGGGTTGGTTCCAGACCACCACAATAAAACAAATATTGCAGTAAAGCAATCCCATGAATTTGGGGTTTCCCAGTGCATTGAAGGAAATGGCAACCCACTCCAGTATTCTTGCCTGGAGAATCCCAGGGATGGGGGAGCCTGGTGGGCTGCCGTCTATGGGGTCACACAGAGTCGGACACAACTGAAGTGACTTAGCAGCAGCAGTGCATATAAAAAGTTATCTTCACACTATGCTGTAGTCTATTGTGCAATGGTATTATGTCTAAAAAAAAAGATGTGCATACCTTAATTTTTAAATACTTTATTACTAAAAAAGGCTAACCATCATCTAAAACTTTTTGCTGATGGAGGGTTTTGCCTTGAGGTTGATGGCTGCTGACCAATCAAGGTGGTGGTTGCTGAAGGCTGGGGTGGCTGTGGCAATTTCTTAAAATAAAACAATGAAATTTGTTGCATCAATCGGCTCTTCCTTTCACAAACAATTTCTCTGTAGCGTGCAAAGATGAACTTTTTTCAAAACTGAAGTCAATCCTTTCAAACCCTGCTGCTGCTGCTGCTTTATCAACTAAGTTTATGTACTATTTTAAGTCTTTTCTTGTCTCTTTGACAGTCTTCACATCATCATCACCAGGAGTAGTTTCCATCTCAAGAACTACTTTCCTTGTTCATCCATAAGAAGCAACTCATCTGTTAAAGTCTTATGATGAGATTGCAGCAATTCAGTTATATCTTCAGGCCCCAGTTCTAAATCTAATTCTCTTGCTATTTCCACGTCTGCAGTTACTTCTTCCTCTGAAGTCTTGAACCCATCAAAGCCATCCATAAGGGTTGGAGTCAACTTCTTCCAAACTCCTGTTAATGTTGATATTTTTACTTCTTCCCATGAAATATGAATGTTCTTAATGGCATCTAGAACGGTGAATCCTTTTGAGAAGATTTTCAATTGAATTGGCCCAGATTCATCAGAGGAATCACTACCTGTAGCATTTACAGCCTTAAGAATATTTCTTAAACAATAAGATTTGAAAGACAAAGTTACTCCCTGATCCATGGGCTGTAGATGAGATGTTGTTTGAGCAGGCATGAAAACAGGAATCTTGTTGTAGATCTCCATCAGGGCTCATAGGTGATCAGGTGCATTGTTAATGAGAAGTCACATTTTGAAATAAATTTTTTTTAGCAGTAGGTCACAACAATGTGCTTAAAAGAGGAGTAAACCATGTTGTCACCCAGGTTTTATTGTTCTATTTATAGAGCATGGGCAGACTAGATTTAGCATGATTCTTAAGGGTCCTAGGATTTTCAGAATGGTAAATGAGCACTGGCATCCACTTAAAGTCACTAGCTACATTCGACTCTAACAAGAGAATCAGCCTGTGCTTTGAAATCTGGAACTGACTTCTCTGCTCTAGCTATGAAAGTTCTAGATGATGTCTTCTTTTAATATAAGGTTATTCTGTCTACTTTGAAGATCTGTTTTTTGGTATAGCCATCTTTATTATCTCAGCTAGATCTCCTGGATAACTTACTGCAGCTCCTACATCAGCACTTGCTGTTTTATCTTGCTCTTTTATGTTATGGAGATGACTCTGTTCCTTAAACATCATGGACCAACCTCTGCTAGCTTCAAACTCTTTGGCAGGTTCCTCGCCTCTCTCAGCTTTCACGGAATTGAAGAAAGTTAGAGACTTGGCTCTGGACTAGGGTATGCCTTAAGGGAATGTTGTGGCTACTTTAACCTTTTATCCAAACCACTAAAACTTCCTCCATAACAGCAATAAGGCTGCTTTGGTTTCTCATCATTTGTATGTTTACTGCAGTAGCAGTTTTAATGTCCTTCAAGAACTTTTCCTTTGTATTCACAATGTGGCCCACTGGTGCAAGAGGAAGACTTTGACATGTCCACCTCACTAAGCTTCGTCATTTCTAGATTTTGATTTAAAGCAAGAGATGGTGACTCATCCTTTCACCTGCACACTCAGAGGCCTTTGTAGAGTTATTAATTGGTCTAATTTCAATATTATTGTGTCTCAGGAAATAGGAGAGAGACAGAGGAATGGCCAGTTGGTGGCGCAGTCAGAACACACAACATGTATCCATTTAATTTACCATCTTCTTGGGCATGGCAATGGCAACCCACTCCAGTACTCTTGCCTGGAGAATCCCATGGATGGAGGAGCCTGGTGGCCTGCAGTCCATGGGGTTGCACAGAGTCGGACACGACTGAAGCAACTTAGCAGCATGGGCATGGCTAGTGGCACNTCTTGGGCATGGCAATGGCAACCCACTCCAGTACTCTTGCCTGGAGAATCCCATGGATGGAGGAGCCTGGTGGCCTGCAGTCCATGGGGTTGCACAGAGTCGGACACGACTGAAGCAACTTAGCAGCATGGGCATGGCTAGTGGCACACCAAAACAATTGCAATAGTAAAGTTGGAGCCCAAGATAGGAGCCACACCAAAATGGGCCTCGATGGCATATTAGTTGTTTTGAATTAAAGTTACATAAGAAACAGCCAATGTAGGTGGACACTCTGAGTCTCCCTTCTGTCTCCCTGAAAGCAGGAAGGAAATCTTTCCCATGAAAAATATGTGCTCCCTGCATTGGCAGACACTCTGACTGCCAAAGACAGGGAATTCAGAGCCAAGAAGCCTATAATATAAATAAGCCTGTTACTTCTTTAATTTACTATCCCAAGTCCAAGCTCTGTTTAGTTTCTTCACTAATTGGGCACCCAAAATCTAAGTTTCTTAGTCCTGTCAATTCCTCACAAATTTAGTTTTTTGCTTTCCCTTTTTGTCTAAAAAGCAGGCAGGTCTCCTGTGTGGCCACTTCTTAGGTCCCATTTCTATGGGACCTCCATGTGCATGAATTAAAATTGGTTTATTTTTCTTCTGTTAAGCTGTCTTTTGTCAATTCTGTTATTAGTCCAGCCACAAGAAATCAAGAGGGGTAGAGGGGAAAATGCTCCCCCTCCCCAACAGTAACATCAAAAATCATTGATCACAAATCACCATAACAAATGCAATAATAGAAATGTATGAAATATTGCAAGAATACTAAAACGTGACAAGGAGTTGGAAAAATGGCACAAAATCTCCCCAGGTTTGAAATCTACTCATTCTGGGTGGTAAACTGTGGGGGAAAAGAGTGATTCTGGTGGGAGAGACTTGGGTTGGAATCATGTTCCAGACATACATGCCATTCAACAAATATTGAGCGCATATGTTTTAGCGGCTGCTCTGCCAGTTTTGAGTAAAAACAGACAAGCTCCCTGCCCTCATGGTATGAAAACCTAATGGGAAATTAAATAATCACACAAATAAATGTAAAATTGCCCTCAGCGGACAGGTGCTTGAAGCAAGGACAGTGATGCTTGATCTAAAAGAATGGAGAGATATCTATCTAGCTTAAAGAGAAATTAAACACAAGACAATAGGTCCAAAATGGAAACACTTATGCTAAGCTCCACATCACCAAAATAAGACTTAACTAAACACATTATTGACCAGAGACAGAAATCAACTTGTTTTTAGAGAGTGATACAATTAACATCACCGTGCAAAGTTGTTAGAGCTTAAAATTGACCAGTAGTTCATTATACAACTTATGATTCATTATCATTCATTTTTTGCTCCATTTAGGTTTTTGTTCCAATCGTGTATATTATAAATGCAAGTTTATTACCTTAAAATTTTTCAAAAATGACATATCACAAAATTTTGAGTGAAAAAAAAATTTTCAGTAAATTTTATGCAGATACTTTCTTTGATTGTCCAAGCAACATAAATACCTAGTGCCTCAGAATATAGTTCTGATTCAGATGATGTGAATATTAGAACAACAAAAAGACAAAAAATCTCAGTGATTGATTCTGATATGGAAAGTGAAAATTAAATTCACAGTGCTGAAGAAGACTTTAAGGTGTGTCAGGTAAACTACTGAATGTAATAACCCACAAAGTGTTGGTGAAATAACAGAATTAATTTTTGGCTGGTCAAAATAAAAATCACCAGCCACAGCCATTAGTTTCTGCAAAAATCCCCCAGTCAATATAATTACAGTTTTGTCCTCCCAGAAATGGAATTGAAAACCAGAAAATCAGGAATCACTCTATCATTAGGGGAGTAATCTTCCTGACAACCCCCTGGCATCCCCTATAGGAAAAGAAACCTTGCAATAACCAAACTGCTTTTTTACCTAGCATAACTTCTTTGTTCTTACTCCCCTCTGCCTATAACAGTCATCTTTTCCATATAGCTCTTCAGAATTCCTTTCTATCTGCCAGACAGATGCTGCTTGATTCATAAATCATTGAATAAAACCAATATGATCTTTAAGACTTACTCAGTTGAATTTTTAAAATTTTGTTTTTCAACCGGGAGAAGAACGAACATTCCAAATATAGGGAAAGAATGTGTAAAGGTGCAGTGACAGGAGGGAACATGACATGTACTAGAAGTTGAAAGCAAGTCAGTTAGGCTAGACAAGAGAATAGAAGGTGGAGAGGAGTGGATGTTATCAAAGAAGTCAAATGGATAGGATTTGGCAATAGCAGTTAGAAACATTTTAACTGGAAGGAGCAGACAATCTAACAATAGTAGCCCAGATACACAAGGATGATGATGTGTGTGTATGTGTTTCCTCGCTTAATAAATTTCCTTAGACAATAAAAAGGTAAGAATAATTCTGGAGGTAGACAAGATTTGTTTAGCAGCTCAGTGATGTCAGGGCCAGCATGATGTGCCTTTTCCTCAGAGTCCCATTCCATGCATCATGACCAAGTCTAAGGCAGGAAGAATGAAAAAAGGGGCAAAATCCATAACAACTGCCTCTTTTAGAAGGATTTAAAAGAAATCCTTTCCCAGAAACCCCTAGCAGACTTCTCTGTAAGTCCTACTAGACAGAACTGTGTCATCAGGCCACACCTAGCTTCCAGGGAAGCTGCAAGATAAACTGTTAAACTTTTCTAGACTCTTTAGAAGAAAAGGAAAAGGAAGAAGGGGAATTGGGAATGGATACTGAGTTAGTAAGTACACAGTGAGTTTGCAGGTATGAGGCAGGGGAGATGAACAAATGAAATGATTGGTGTCATTCTCTGAGTGGATAATACTGAATATCATGAGTTCAGTTTTGGA
The DNA here is from genome assembly GCA_006410675.1 of Oreotragus oreotragus. Classification (NCBI taxonomy): domain Eukaryota; kingdom Metazoa; phylum Chordata; class Mammalia; order Artiodactyla; family Bovidae; genus Oreotragus; species Oreotragus oreotragus. The sequence goes on along the minus strand of SJYX01000564.1, from coordinate 563,292 downwards.
TACACTGAGTGTGAGTTGTGTGGTAAATGGAATAATGGCCTCCAAAGATAACCGTGTCCTAAACCCTGGAACTCATAAATATTACCTTAAATGGCAAACAGGGGGAAGACAATGGCACCCCACCCCAGTACTCTTGCCTGGAAAACCCAGTGGACGGAGGAGCCTGGTGGGCTGCAGTCCATGGGGTCGCTGAGTCAGACACGACTGAGCGACTTCCCTTTCACTTTTCACTTTCATGCATTGGAGAAGGAAATGGCAACCCACTCCAGTATTCTTGCCTGGAGAATCCCAGGGATGGGGGAGCCTGGTGGGCTGCCATCTATGGGGTTGCACAGAGTCGGACATGACTGAAGCGACTTAGCAGTAGCAGCAAACCCTGAAACTCATGAATATTACCTTAAATGGCAAACAGGATATTGCAGATGTGATTGTGTTAAATATTTTGAGATGGGAGCGCCCCAGATGCACTCACAGGTATCCAAGCAAGGGAGATATGAGTCTAAAAAGTAATAGATGTGTCAGTAGAATCAAGAGGGTTAGAGTGATCCAAGGAAGGGATCAAGGAATACAGGCAACTTCTAAAAGCTGAAAAAGAAAAGATTCTCCTCTTAGAACCTCCACAAGGCATCAATGCTGATGTCGCTGTGACTTTTGCCTAGTGAGATTGATTTTAGATATCTGATTTCCAGAACTGTATAAGAATAAATTTTTGTTGTTTTAATTTTGTGGCAATTTTTTACAGCAACCTAGGAAACCAAAATAAAGTGCCTTTAAAACATCTAAGAGGGACTTTCCTGGTGGTCCAGTGACTAAGACTGTGTTCCTAAAGCAAGAGGCCCCAGGTTTGATCTCTGGTCAGGAAACTAGATCCCATGTGCCATCTAGTCACATCACTTTGTGGCAAATAGATAGGAAAAAATGGAAACAGCAACAAACTTTATTTTTCTGGGCTCCAAAATCACTGTGATGGTGAGTGCAGCCATGAAATTAAAAGACATTTCCTTCCTCCTTGGAAGGAAACTATGACAAACCTAGACAGCCTATTAAAAGGCAGAGACATCATTTTGGTGACAAAGGTCCTTATAGTTAAAGCTATAGTTTTTCAAGTAGTCATGTATGGATGTGAGAGTTGGACCATAAAGCAGATTGAGTGCTGAAGAATTGATGCTTTTGAACTGTGGTGCTGGAGAAGACTCTTGAGAGTCCCTTGGACAGCAAGGAGATCCGACCCATCCATCCTAAAGAAAATCAGTCCTGAATATTCATTGAAAGGACTGATTCTGAAGCTGAAGCTTCAATACTTTGGCCACCTGAAGCAAAGAGCTGATTCATTGGAAAAGACTCTGATGCTGGGAAAGACTGAAGACANACTGCAGTCATGAAATTAAAAGACATTTGCTCTTTGGAAGAAGTTACGACCATCTAGACAGCATATTAAAGAGCAGAGACGTTATTTTGCCAACAAAGGTCCGTCTAGTCAAAGCTACGGTTTTTCCAGTAGTCGTGTATGGATTTGAGAGTTGGACTATAAAGAAAGCTGAGCACCGGAGAATTGACGCTTTTGGACTGTGGTGTTGGAGAAGACTCTTGAGAGTCTCTTGGACTGCAAGGCGATGGAACCAGTCCATCCTAAAGGAAATAATTCCTGAGTGTTCATTGGAAGGACTGATGCTGAAGCTAAAACTGCAGTACTCTGGCCACGTGATGCGAAGAACTGACTCATTTGAAAAGGCCCTGATGCTGGGAAAGATTGAAGGCGAGAAGGGAAAGGGAGTTCTATACTCCCCTATTCTTGAGTTCTATACTTGCAATTCCTGTATCAAAACGAAGACCCTTATAGACTGAAAACAATCTCTCTCGATACCAATGTTGAAAACAGACTTCTGAAGGCACATTTCTGCTGCTGTCCTGAAAGAAATTTGAAAAGGCCCTGATGCTGGGAAAGATTGAAGGCGAGAAGGGAAAGGGAGTTCTATACTCCCCTATTCTTGAGTTCTATACTTGCAATTCCTGTATCAAAACGAAGACCCTTATAGACTGAAAACAATCTCTCTCGATACCAATGTTGAAAACAGACTTCTGAAGGCACATTTCTGCTGCTGTCCTGAAAGATCAGATATTATTTCTGTTTCGGTGACTGTAAACCCAGAATTCTTCAGGAACCTTCTTTAATAATCATTGTTCAGGAAGTCAGTGATAATCAGGACTTGTCCGATACTGTGAGGATACCAATGATGTTCACTGCATCACAATACTTGCAGGTAGAAATGCTGCTATTTCAAAGAAAACACCATTTTCCAGGTTATTTTTAACCTTTTAGAAAAAATAAAGGTCCTCATAAGATAGTTTAAGCCACCAAAAAAAACCCACAAATATTTTAAAAAGGTCGTAAATAATCACTATGCATTTTCCTTAAATATTAATAAATATTTTCAACTTATGTAAGTAAATATATGAATTTTTAAAAATTGCAATATAATTAGCCAGATTCCAAGGGCTTAAATACTTTCATAGAAAAAAGCTGGACTTTTCTGGTGGTCCAGTGGTTAAGACTCCACAGTTCAACTGCAGGGGACATGGGTTTGATCCCTGGTGAGGGAACTAAGATTCCAAAGGCCAAAAAAGAAAAAAAAAAGTCAACCGTCTTTGGAAGGTTTCCTTATGTGATTTTAGAGGAAGAGCCTCTAAAATGAGATGCTCGATGAACAAATCAACGTATTAGGGCATGAAAGAGTGAAGAATCCTATAAAAACATGTGCATTTATGAATCTATTTTCTACTTAACACGCACAGGTAAGGAATTTCTACATTGAGCAGGTGTACAGTGTAGGGAAACGATTTAATTGGTAACAGAACTGGGCTTGTCAGAGTCCTTTAATTTTCTCACATGCTGCTACTGCTGCTGCTAAGTCACTTCAGTCATGTCCAACTCTGTGAGACCCCACAGACCGCAGCCCACCAGGCTCCCCCGTCTCTGGGATTCTCCAGGCAAGAACACTGGAGTGGGTTGCCATTTCCTTCTCCAATGCATGAAAGTGAAAAGTGAAAG
>SJYX01000564.1:419276-541801 GCA_006410675.1 Oreotragus oreotragus | reverse complement strand
ACTAGACGGACCTATGTTGGGAAAGTAATGTCTCTGCTTTTCAATATGCTATCTAGGTTGGTCATAACTTTTCTTCCAAGGAGCAAGCGTCTTTTAATTTCATGGCTGCAGTCACCATCTGCAGTGATTTTGGAGCCCCCCAAAATAAAGTCTGACACTGTTTCCACTGTTTCCTCATCTGTTTCCCATGAAGTGATGGGACTAGATGCCATGATCTTCATTTTCTGAATGTTGAGCTTTAAACCAACTTTTTCACTCTCCTCTTTCACTTTCATCAAGAGGCTTTTGAGTTCCTCTTCACTTTCTGCCATAAGGGTGGTGTCATCTGCATATCTGAAGTTATTGATATTTCTCCCAGCAATCTTGATTCCAGCTTGTGCTTCTTCCATCCAGCCCAGCATTTCTCATGATGTACTCTGCATAGAAGTTAAATAAGCAGGGTGACAGTATACAGCCTTAATGTATTCCTTTTCCTATTTGGAACCAGTCTGTTGTTCCATGTCCACTTCCAACTGTTGCTTCCTTTAATCATTAGTGACTGTTTATTCATTTAACTAATGACTGTTCTTAATATATCAGGAACTTACTCAATGTTCAAGATACAGAAATGACAGAGTGGTTTCTGCTCTGAAGGGTCTTATAACCCAGTGGAGCAAAAGATAAGTAGCATCAGTGTAGCACTTTGTCATTTATAAATATATTTCACATGCATTGTCTCGTTTAGTCCTCACAGTATCTCATTTTACAGGTAGAGAAATTGTATCTCTGGGACAGAACTTAAACCCAAGCTAAAGAATTATTTGTTATGCCTTAATTCCATTTTTGGGGCTTCCCTGGTGACTCAGTGGTAAAAAATCCTCCTGCCAATGAGGGAGACATGGGTTCAATCCCTGAGTCAGGAAAATACTATGGAGACGGAAATGGCAACCACTCCTGTATTCTTGCCTGGGAAATCCCATGGACAGAGGAACCTGGCAGGCTACACTCCATGGGGTCACAGAAGAACTGGACATGACTTAGCAATAAACAGTAAAGCTCCCTTTTTATATTTAGATGAATAGAACCGTGTCATAAGCAAATTCATTACTACAGGGTTTCAAATTAAATTTCTTTTGAAGTACAGTTGACTCTAAGGAACTTGAAGACTATATTAAATAACTCAGGAAATGACTTTTAGCATTCTGTTGAGTCCTAAAATAGAAATTTTTCTATTTATGGCATATTTTAAGTGTAATTTCATTTTATGTGTGTTTTTTTTTTAAGACCAGAGAATGAAAATTTCCAATCTTTGTATCTTCTTTGTTTATTCAATTACTTAGGATATATTCTGTCTTCTGTTTTTACCACAGGCAACTTCAGAGTGGACCTTGGATTACCCCCCCTTTTTTGCATGGTTTGAGTATGCCCTGTCACATGTTGCCAAATATTTTGATCCAGAGATGCTGAATGTCCATAATCTGAATTACTCCAGCTCAAGGACCTTACTCTTCCAGAGATTTTCTGTCATCTTTACAGATGCACTCTTTGTGTATGCTGTCCATGAGTAAGTCTGAGAATGCTATTCCGTGTGGAAGATGTTGAGGAAATGGTATCAGATAGTATTAACCTGTTCTTCACTATAGATATATTCTGTCTTCTGTTTTTACCACAGGCAACTTCAGAGTGGACCTTGGATTACCCCCCCTTTTTTGCATGGTTTGAGTATGCCCTGTCACATGTTGCCAAATATTTTGATCCAGAGATGCTGAATGTCCATAATCTGAATTACTCCAGCTCAAGGACCTTACTCTTCCAGAGATTTTCTGTCATCTTTACAGATGCACTCTTTGTGTATGCTGTCCATGAGTAAGTCTGAGAATGCTATTCCGTGTGGAAGATGTTGAGGAAATGGTATCAGATAGTATTAACCTGTTCTTCACTATGGGCAAATGAAGTTTATAGAATAGCAAATGCTGGGACATTTATAGCTGTTGTGTTTTAAACTGCACAATGAGTAGTTACAGCTAGCAGTCTAGCTGAATCTTGTGGGAAAAAAATGGGGGTCAAGGTAGAGATAGTACAAGATTGTGAATGTTGTGAAAAGTAGGCCCGAGTAGAGTTCCAAGACCATTTCTCCTGCCCAGAATGGCTCTACATGCCTCTCTTTCCTATCTTACAGCAGGCCACCACATGCTGCTGTGACCTCCCCTATTCTTTAGGATACTCACATACACACAACACAGCATACTCATGCACACACACACCTAGTGCTAACCACCAATGGAGTGTCCGTTGTGGTAAACTCGAGAAATCTTTCTGAGCGCTGCTAGTTGCGGTCTCTGGATTTGTTCTTTCACAGAGACGCTTCGTTAATTTTAAGCTGTGTTCATATTATATACTTTTATGTTTTGCACCTTTTACTTATAAGTTGCTTTTAAGTAGTCGAATACATATATGTAGAATGTTTTGCACAGTGACTTCCAAATAGTGAGTTCCCAGTCATTGTTGGACTCTATTCTGTCCTAATACTTGAGCCTACTCATGTGATTGTGACAGAGAAGTAACTAGAGCCCGTCGTCATCAACAGATCATTTCTGTTTATGTGGCCTTCTCGAGTGACCCTCTTGCCCCATTCAGGAAGGAGTCCCTTGAGGATGTTTGAACCTCTGCTCATTCACGGAATAACTCCTGTTTGGCTCCCTGACCTTTGTTCTGTGTATGACCTGGCAAGAGTTGGAGGAGAAGGTGATATTTCATGTACTCCTTTTAACTCAAAGTGTTTAAATTCACGCTCCCAGGGAAGGGGTTTGCAGGCAGAGAGAAGGAGAGTTCATTTCCATCTACAGTGTAAGAACAGCTAAGATAAAAACTTCAAACAAGGCACTATGCGTAGATTAGTAGCTTACTTAATTTTCTCAATTACCCTGCAAGGTTAACCTCTCTCTTTATGAGGAAACTCAGGCTGCAGGGAGGAAAAGCACGACACCGTTTCCTAGCCCCTGTCCAGCTGCATCTTTATTATGTCTGCTTTCACTTTTAGCTTTGTTTGTTTTCAGGATTTGCTGGTATTCAAATGAAACACATTTTAAAAAATCTTTTCATAGAATCCTTGTTGTCAAAATTTTGGAAAACAACACATATACAGTGGTTCAAATGGTAAAGAATCTGCCTGCAAGGTGGGAGAACTGGGTTCGATCCCTGAGTTGGGAAGATCCCCTGGAGGAGGGCATGGCAACCTACTCCAGTTTTCTTGCCTGGAGAATCCCATGGACAGAGGATCCTGGCAGGCTACAGTCCTTGGGGTCACAGAGTCGGACACAACTGAGTGACTAATACGTTCACTTTCACTAAAGTTAACAGGAACCCATATTCCTCCACTTAATGCTATCACTATCAACATTTTGGTGCCTATTGTTTCAACCTCATTTTGTGCCTGAATATAATTTTTACAAAATAGAAATGGATCATACTATTGTCACCTGCTATTCTCACTTAATTACTGTATTCTTTATCTTTAAATGACATACATTTTTTAATAGGAGTTTTTAAAAATTATTTGGGTAGTTGAAAGCTGCAAGTTTGTGTCTCTATTCTTTTTTTTCCCTATCCCCTCCACCACCCTCTCCCAAACTCTCGCTGGCCTATTCTTAATTTGGCTGGTTTGATGACATATAATTTAGAATGCTATGTTATCCTGGTCTGCATTTTTTTAGTCTTAAGGACTAAAATAGTGTGTGTCCTCTCAGTTTTCAAAATTCTTTTGGGTTTTTGGTGTTTTAATTTGCTTTATTAAATGAAGACTTTGTTTCAAGTCACCGTAGCTGAGAAGGACACGGAACTGGCCCTGAGGACTTTCTTTCCACTACCACCTTTTTAGGTTCAGGAATGGCATGGACACCCCAATCCTTGTTTCTAATGAACTGACAGGGAAGCAGCTAAAATCTTTGTAACCCCCTGGAATTACTTGGGATCGGTGACACCCAAGGGCACTTTAATTGAAAAGTTGTCCGTATCACCAGAACTGGACACTGTCACCTTTCTTTTCTCCCCTGTTGATAACTGGCAACATTGAGCTGTGATTTGGGTACACACCTATTGAAGGGCTACAAGAAAGTCTCCTGGAGTCTCTTCCCTCTTTAAAAAGAAAACCTTCCATGGTCCTTGGGAAGTAAATGTTATACTCTTAGTGAAAGCGTCTAGGATATACTGAGTGCTCCATAAATAGTAGCATCACTTCCTTGAACTTTCTTCGCCTCATTGCTCCCGTTTCTTCCTTCCTTTTTTTCCCCTTCATATTTGGATTGATATAAACCTTAGTTTTCCAACTGCTGTTCAGCCTGAATGTTGCTTTTTGATCATTCATGTTCAAAATAAAATAGTTCCACATTAAAAAGAAAAGAATGGCATGGACAGCTTCTCAGGAATGGCTAATAAAACACAGCAGAGTATATCAGAGCGCTCTGTAAAAGCACTGTGATGTTCTGATGAAAATAGAAGTTGTTTCTAATTCTTTCCTCATGTTCCAATTTAGGTGCTGTAAATGCATTGATGGGAAAAAAGCAGGCAAAGAGCTTATGGAGAAGCCGAAGTTTATTCTGTCAGTACTACTGCTGTGGAACTTCGGGTTGTTAATTGTAGACCGTATCCTTGACGTTTTATGCACTGTTCCCTTATTTATTTGATAGGTACTAAAGTATAAGATTAATTCTTTCTGTAACGATGATTCTGAAATGTGAGCTGCCTTTGAAAGTGAATGTGGGATGGGTTAGTCTGTTCCCCAAACTGTGGTCTCTACTCAGCTTTACCACCCTCTGGTTGTAGAGCACTTTGTCCCTGAAAAGTTAGTGATGACGTTCGAGAACCAGGTAAATCACTGGGAAAGCAATATGCTGGGACTTAGCTATCTTTAGATTAATCTAATATACATATCTGAAATAGTTTATATTATTCTAAATACCTTTTGTAGAAAAGGGCCTATCACAGTATTGCATGCGGAAACAAGGCTTCCTGCTTTTCTCCCCTCTTGGCTTACCCCATGTTAATAGGCAAAGTTCTTAAATCCAAAGGGTCTGAATGTAACTAAAATCCAAATGCCAGAAGCCAGATTTCTAGTTTTCATAGACATAGCCAGGTGTGGGTGAGAGCACCTAGACTGGTTTAAGTGTGACCTGGACTCAGATCTCAGTTTTGTCATCTGAGTGGTGATAGGCCATAAGTATAGTAATGCTCTGGGCTCTGACTACCTCACAGGTTCATTGTATACTTACTGACAATGAAATACTGCATGAAATGGCCTTTGGTAGCTGTTAGGTCCCTTCCTTTCTCATCCCTGATTCTAGAAGACAAAACAAAACAAAAAAACTCCTTTAGCTGTTCATTCTTTAACTTATAGAAAATATGGGAAAGTTTCCTGGTTTTCTTCTTAAACATAAATTTTAATTTAAAAGTTTGTCTAGAATTTTACAATTTATACAAAACACTGTTATGCAAAGTCCAAACTGGTAGTAAGACTGTTGTCTTTAATTTACCTGTAAAGTAAGCACTTGTAACTTTGATGCTCAGTTTGCTGGCACAGTTCATTGTGAATTTGGTATCCTCTGTTTTCTTTCCTTGACCTAAGTCCAGATATTCATTTCCAGTATAATGGTTTTTTATCTGGACTAATGCTGCTCTCCATTGCACGATTCTTTCAGGTAAACACAGAATAGGCTAATTATATTAGTTTGGTTTTTAGCTTGTAAAGGTGATAGGTAAATTTATTTGACCAACTGTTTTCTATTGCCAAGTGCTATTCACACTTTTATTGAGTATTTCTCACAAATTCCATCTTCTCTTTTAGTAATACTTTTCTCCATTTTACAGGTGAGAAAATTATACTCTAAAAACTTGTTAGGGTGTGGCAGGCCTGAAATAAACTTGAGTTTCTATATTTGGTTCCGATCGTTTGTCCAGAAAGGAAGTCTTCCATAGTTTATACGGAATAGTAACTGTGATGATGAGGCCTTACCCATCAGAAGCATGTAGTATAGTGTAATGGAAAGTATGGGATTTGGAACCGGAAGACCTGGGTTGAAATCCTGAATAACCCAAACAAGCTGTGTGACTCAGACAAGTTATACAAAAGCATTGGCTGCTTCAGATTGGGTCCATTATATGTAATATCTTATTGAGTAAACCTTGCAACTATTGTGTGAAGTTGTTAAAATTATCCTCCTTTCTTTAGAGGAGGAAAACAGGTAATTTAGATTTCTGGATGTCTCTTCATCTCTGGGACTGGGTTTTAGGAATCTCCAGGGAATATTGATACACCATCAGGTTTGGGAACCATCAACCCAAGGCAAGTCTTCCAACCCTCCCAGCCTCAGTTTTCTCATCCATAAAATAAAATTTACCCTTGATAGTCACTTACCTCACAGGGACTTTGGAAAGATCAAATTCAGTAATCTGTTTTAAAGTTCTTTATCAACTATGAATGTCTGGATAAGTTTGTTTTTTTTTTAACCATTATAAGCCACACTATACATAGATCATAATTGGTGTTCAATGAGTGAAGGGTGAATGGTTGTTGAACAAATGAACTAAAGTTTAGCTGTAGAACCATCTGGACTTTCTCTGAATCTTAAATAAATAATAAAACTGGTGGAGAGATTTAGAAGCATCGCTTTGGTTTTGCCTTACCATTGCTGATTCATCTGTTCTAGACATACCTGATGAGACAGTGAAAGGAGGAACCTGGCCTTTCACAGTCCCTCTGGCAGTTCCTTTGCTGAACCCCAGGACCATTATCTCATTTGGTCCTTCCAAAATTCCCGTGAGGTAGGTAGAATTCAGACTTCTCTAGTCATAGTCAACTGAGTTTGGAGGGCTGTTTTTTTTCCCCCCAAAATCAGAATGCCTTTAATTCTCCTAGGTCGTTTGTTAGATCAGGTACTACTTGCTGCCTTCAGCCCAGTTGTACTCTATGTTACCTAGTATGTAATGTAAGATTTAAGTGATTCTTTGTTAGCATAGTTTGTCTATAATTATTCATACTCTGATTCTCAGATCTTCTCTGGAAATCAGCTCCAGCTATTGTTTAACTATAAGAGGGTGAAGGTAATTAACGTCTTTGGGTCCCTTAGCGAGAATTTGTAGTGTGTTGTTATGCCGTATCTTATACCTCAACATCAGACTTAGTACTTAATAAATATTTGTTGAAATAATGAATTTATGAACCCACTAGGCTCACTGTAAAAGCTAGTTGGAATCAATTCCTTCTGTTCTCCTTATACTGGTCTTCCCTGCTGGCTCAGTGGTAAACAATCCACCTGCCAAGCAGGACAAAGGATCCAGTCCAGGATGCTACATTATGGTGTTTAGTCTACCCTGAATTTTGAATTGATATTTCCCTTTTCAATCTCCCAGAAAAGGCATATGGAAGGAGCATTTCTCTTTGCTGTTCTCCTACATTTCAAGCACATCTACCTCTATGTAGCACCAGCTTACGGTGTATATTTGCTGCGGTCTTACTGTTTCACTGCAAATAAACCAGGCAAGTTTTAGTGATTGTGTTATTTTTCTTTTTTCTCATTTTGTCTTGACTTAGTGGCTTGCTTTTTAATTTTTATTTATTTATTTGACCACACTGTATGGCACTTAGTATCTTAGTTCTCTGACTAGGGATTGAACCCATGCCCCCTGAAGAGGAAGCAGAGTCTCAACCGCTGGACCACCAAGGAAGTCCTGGGAGAGGGTTTTATGACGCACAGCAGATATCTTTGAACTGTTGAGCCTATAAAAATGGGTAAAAACCCATTCTTACTTTTCTGTGTTCTGGCCACATCATAAAGATTGGTATACTATCATGCTGCTGCTGCTGCTGCTGCTAAGTTACTTCAGTCGTGTCTGACTCTGTGCAACCCCATAGACGGCAGCCCACCAGGCTCCCCCGTCCCTGGGATTCTCAAGGCAAGAACACTGGAGTGGGTTGCCGTTTCCTTCTCCAATGTTTGAAAGTGAAGTCGCTCAGCCGTGGGCCACTACTAACTTGAGCATGTTGTATAAGCTATGGCTGTCCATGCTCCTGGTTAACGATAATGGTCTTTTCTGTAGATGGATCCATCCGATGGAACAGCTTCAGCTTTGTCCGTCTTATTTCCCTGGGACTGATTGTTTTCCTAGTTTCTGCTCTTTCGTTGGGTCCTTTTCTAGCCTTGGTAAGTCTTTTATTTGTTATAAAGAAGACATGTTTGGTGTTATTTAGAAAAAATAATAAAGCCAGGGATATATAAAATAAGCAAAACTACTCCTTTTTCACTCCTTCCAACTTTGACTCCACAAAGATAGGATGGTATCCTTTTAGACATTTTTGTGCCTATGCAAATATGTATGTGCATATATTTGTGTGTTTAACAATATGTCTCACACTGACACAGAGTTGATAGTGAGTATTCACAGATTTCTGGATTTATTTGCTTGTTTGCTATGTTTTATTTGTAACCCCGAGTCAGTCCTCAGTGTTTTCCCAGGCAGTCATTGACAGCAAACATTCTAAAGTGCCTAATACGTTACAGATGTTCAGCAGGTGTTTTTCCTTTTTTGGCTTCTTTCCTTGTTAATTTTCATTGCTGCTAAAACTGGGAAACACTGCATGTCTCGTCAAGCCTTCTGCATCGTCCCCATTTCTTCAGTAAACTTGGTGAAGCTGCAGTCTGTGTTCTCCTTTGCCCCTTATCAATTCTTCCATTATTATATTATATATTATACACAGTATCGGACTGGTATTCAGAGTACTTTGATTTACCTTGTCGCACATGACAGATGAGAAGATTGGACAAAAAGAAGTTCTATGAACTGCTCAGCATCACATAACTATTTCCTTGAAGAAACAAATACTGGAACTCAGACCTCATAACTTTCTTCACACAATGCCACAGATAGTACCCTAGTTCTCTTTTTTAATTTAGAAAAGATTGATCACTGTTTAATCTCTTTTCAACAGAACCAACTGCCGCAAGTCTTTTCCCGACTATTCCCCTTCAAGAGGGGCCTCTGCCACGCATATTGGGCTCCAAACTTCTGGGCTTTGTACAGCGCTTTGGATAAAGTGCTGTCTGTCATCGGTATGGTAGCAAATGTTCTTACCTTTCTTTGGAGGGGGCTCTCTGCACATGGTTTGTGGGATCTTAGTTCCCCAACCAGGGATCAGCCCGGGCCCCAGCAGTGAGAGCACTGAGTCGTAACCCCTGGACCTACATGGAGTTCCTCAAGCCTTCTTACTTAGACTGTGAATATTGCAAGGGCTAGTCACATTGAGAAATGGAGAAGAAACCCTGCTTTGTCTTGTGAATGAGGCTGAACTGTGTGTTCTCCAGCCCCACGTTTCCGCTCTCAGGATAAACAGACAAGTGGTTCTAGGGACTTGAGACTTCTGTGCCAGAAACAGACTGCGTTCCTTATAAAAGCTCTTTGTGGCAATGAGATGGTTGTTCCTTTTCTTGGGAATAAAATACTTATACATTTTTAAAAGATAAATTTTACCTTAAGTAAAACCTTTTTCAGCAGTTACAGCCTTACTTTTAAACTTTAAAATGTGNAATTGCTGCTAAAACTGGGAAACACTGCATGTCTCGTCAAGCCTTCTGCATCGTCCCCATTTCTTCAGTAAACTTGGTGAAGCTGCAGTCTGTGTTCTCCTTTGCCCCTTATCAATTCTTCCATTATTATATTATATATTATACACAGTATCGGACTGGTATTCAGAGTACTTTGATTTACCTTGTCGCACATGACAGATGAGAAGATTGGACAAAAAGAAGTTCTATGAACTGCTCAGCATCACATAACTATTTCCTTGAAGAAACAAATACTGGAACTCAGACCTCATAACTTTCTTCACACAATGCCACAGATAGTACCCTAGTTCTCTTTTTTAATTTAGAAAAGATTGATCACTGTTTAATCTCTTTTCAACAGAACCAACTGCCGCAAGTCTTTTCCCGACTATTCCCCTTCAAGAGGGGCCTCTGCCACGCATATTGGGCTCCAAACTTCTGGGCTTTGTACAGCGCTTTGGATAAAGTGCTGTCTGTCATCGGTATGGTAGCAAATGTTCTTACCTTTCTTTGGAGGGGGCTCTCTGCACATGGTTTGTGGGATCTTAGTTCCCCAACCAGGGATCAGCCCGGGCCCCAGCAGTGAGAGCACTGAGTCGTAACCCCTGGACCTACATGGAGTTCCTCAAGCCTTCTTACTTAGACTGTGAATATTGCAAGGGCTAGTCACATTGAGAAATGGAGAAGAAACCCTGCTTTGTCTTGTGAATGAGGCTGAACTGTGTGTTCTCCAGCCCCACGTTTCCGCTCTCAGGATAAACAGACAAGTGGTTCTAGGGACTTGAGACTTCTGTGCCAGAAACAGACTGCGTTCCTTATAAAAGCTCTTTGTGGCAATGAGATGGTTGTTCCTTTTCTTGGGAATAAAATACTTATACATTTTTAAAAGATAAATTTTACCTTAAGTAAAACCTTTTTCAGCAGTTACAGCCTTACTTTTAAACTTTAAAATGTGAAGAAGCGTTTTTAAGAATGTGTAAGTTATGATTCTGGGTATTAAAGATAATGGTAGGCATGCATTCAGCATGAGATGAAAGAAAGAGAAAACTTAGGCTACGCTTTTAAATTTGAGATGTGATGAAAAGGAATTTATACCTTCAGACGGTTCTGAAAATAACTGACTGTAGAACAACTCTCAGTCTGTCATCTGAGTACAGCCTAGCGTAATGGGAAATGGCAGGATCGAGAGAAGGGCAGGCAAGCTTCTGTAACCAGACAAACAGTAAATATTTTAGGCTTTGCAGGCCACATAAGGTGTTTTGTTGCTTGTTTACAACCATTAAATGTAACAACTTATTGGGAGAATCAAATGCAACAATAAAGACATGCCAGGCTGTCAGTAGCATGGGCTTTGGAACGCGACAGTACTGGATTTGATTCTTCCACCTAAGTTGTGTGACTTTAGGCGTGTTGCTCATCTTTTTGTGCCTCAAGGAGCTAAAAGTAATGGCTGCAAAGCCCTTGGCATATGGCAGGTGCTTAATGCATGCCGGCTGCTATTACTGGTTTGGACACGAACTTGTGGGAAATCATAATTTGGTCTTCTCACTCACCCATTGAGCCCAGCCTTGATATATATGGCATCTTATAAAGTAAGTTCTTAACACTTCTGAAAACTAAATGACTGGCTTAATAGGAGGTACAGGGGCCACTTGCCTTATCTGAGTCAGGAAACTGTTGGACCTCATCTTGTGTATCTGTCTCCTCAAGGATGTTGTAAATGGAAGGCCAGTGGCAGATCAGGCATTTCTGTTTCAGGCAGATAATTATTAGCTTTAAGAGAGAATCTGCAGGCTGAAGTCAAAAGGGAAGAGGTGCATGAATAGAAAGTGTTTTAGTAATCTACACCTTTCTCACATTTCACTAATTTTCAGTGGCACTAGATGGGGCCATTCAGATGCTCAGACCATCTTTGACTCTTCTGTTAGCTTATTTGGGCTGGGGCTTGCATTGTTATCCTTGGACTTGGTTCATTTAATAAGTATTTCTTGGTATATTACGTTATGTGCTGGGCATAGAAATAAATTGTCATTCCTGCCTTTAAGGAACCCAGTGTAGGAGAGTAAATGAACATATAAACAGATACAGTGCAGCGTGTATAAGAGACCACCTTAGCCCACAAGAAAATCAGCTTTACGTCCTGAGTTAGGAGCTTTCTTAGGTAAGGGAATTAGGAGTTAGCTCTGTAAAGCGAGTAGGCCATTCTGTGCAAGAGGAGTAGTCTGTGCAGAGGGACACGGGTGTCTGAGGGGATGTCAGCTCACTGCAGCCAAACTATGTTTAACAAGGTGAAGCAGATGAGTCTGGCAAAGTGGGAGGGGCTAGATCATGGAAGATACTGTGGACTGTGCTTAGGAATATGGACTTTATCCCATAGTTAAAGAAGGATTCAAAGCTGGCTTGTGACATGGTAGTATTTGAGAAAGCTTGCTTCATTTTAGAGATGAGAGCAAATTGCTGTCCATGCTACCTGCCAGTGAGGTTTCCTGTTCCAATATAGACAACCACACTGTAAACCAGAGGCATTTTAGGTAGAATATTGTGGGACTGAGTTAATGAAATCTTGACCTTGAAGCAGCATAAGATTTAGTAGCGTGTTCTTTTTTTCCTCAAGGAACTGATTGGTAAAATACAGTGTAAAATACGGTGTGAAAGTGTCAGTTGCTCAGTCGTGTCCGACTCTTTGCAACCCCAGGGACTGTAACCCGCCAGACTTCTCTGTCCGTAGGATTCTCCAGGCAAGGACACTGGAGTGGGTTGCCATTCCCTTCTCCAGGGGATCTTCCCGACCCAGAGATCTAACCCAGGTCTCCAGCATTGTAGGTGGATTCTTTACCAGCTGAGCCACCAAGGAAGCCACATAACACATGGTGTGCCATTGATCAAAACAAAATGTCTATTTACTCTGTAGGTTTAGAACTGAAACTCCTTGACCCCGACAAGATTCCCAAGGCCTCAATGACAAGTGGTTTAGTTCAGCAGTTCCAACACACAGTCCTCCCCTCAGTGACGCCCTTGGCCACCTTTATCTGCACTCTGATTGCCATGTTGGTAAGAATTCACACGTGGTCCTTGTTTCTTGAGTTTTCTCTCCTCTTCTTTTGTGTGGCTGGTTGAATTTCAGGTTTTCCTAACCGTAGGATAAAGTCCATGGCTGTAATCCTGCTGCAGATTGAGGCATTTCCTAGCAGTTCTTAGGGTACCCTTGAACACCATAAGGAAGGATTACCAGTAAAGCCTCTTTGAGAGAGGTCCTCATGAGAGGCTAATAGACCATCTGTTCACCATCAGATGAAGAAGAATGAAAAGCCCAGGGGGGGATCCTGGACCACACTGTGGAGAAAGAGGACAGTGTTTTTGTTTTCATCCATGGCGAACTAATCAAAAGTCTAAATTTTTCTGGACCGCCTGGATATTTTGTCTTGATAATGAGCTGAAATGTCACAGTGGCTGTTCGAGCATCAGATAAGAATCTTATGTGAGTCAGATGCTGTTATAGGCATCATTCAAAGTTGTTTCTGTTAGTGATCATGATGAACTCAATTTCGTGATATAATTTTAGAAATCAATATAAATAATCATATCTAATTACACTCAGTTTTAATTTTTGTTTCTGAATAATCAAGCCTACTCACAAGACACCTGACCCCACTTAATTGCATGGCAGTACTGGTGGATAATTAAGCTCTGTTGGCCTATTTATCCATATGTTCTAACTGAGGTTAAACTTTTTCCTAAAATTTCAGCCTTGTAAGCTGCATGTGGAAGGCCTTGGATTGCTTGTAAATTACACTTCTCCAGCTCACAGAGTTAGATGTTTGCTTATTACTATTAAGATTTTTTTGATGTGGACCATTTTTAAAGTTTTATTGAATTTGGTACAAAATTATTTTGTGATCTGACTTTTTGGCCACGAGTTATGTGGGACTTGAACACACACCCTCTCCACTGGACCACCAGGGAAGTCCCTGGTGTTTGTTTATTAATATGCTAAGATTTAATTTATTATTAGTTCCACAATATCGATGAACTTTTGTAGTTTGACCTAATAAGTTTAGTGACTGTTAGTTAACTAATTATGAAGGTGTAATAGGGGGTTATACTGGCTATCCTAGAACTTAATTATCATTCCTTATTAATTTAAATGAGTTAAATATATATTTCCAAATGCCTTTTTGAGTAGTGTTTCTCTGTTAACTTTTGGTGAACTGTTCACAAAGCGAATTATCTCAGTTTGATGGAGAATAATGAGCTACTGTTTTTCAGAATGATGTAAATTGTATTCACCTAACGATATTTCAGTAAAGCCTATTTTAAATGATACTGAAGTTTTATCTTTGCCTGTTGTTTCTAGCCCTCTGTTTTCTGTCTTTGGTTTAAACCTCAAGGGCCCAGAGGCTTTCTCCGATGTCTGATTCTTTGTGCCTTGAGCTCCTTCATGTTTGGTTGGCACGTCCATGAAAAAGCCATTCTCCTCGCAGTTCTCCCAATGAGGTAAGCTCAGTTAGTGAGCACTTCTGGCCTATTTCACAGTGACCCTGTTGTTTTCTGTTTGATCTGTCCCTGGACATGTTCAGTGGGATAGGCAAAGATGTGTGGGAACAGGTTTATACCTGGACAGAATGGGATGCTTAACTTGGGATCCTTGGACCTAAGATATGCAGAACTGCCTGTATTGTTCCTGCATTTTTTGGTAAGGGGTCCTGTTAAGAGTCATGATACCAGTCTGTTACTGCTGAATTTTGAATGGCAGCATAGTATGAAAAAACATGGGATTTAATGTCATCACACCCACAGTTCCTTGTTGGGTGTTGTTTAGTCAAAGTAAGGAGGGAATCCCTTATGGAATAATACCTAACATACACACAGCGCTTCAGAGTTTTCAGAACTGTTTTTGTTTGTTGGGGTTTTGTTTTGTGCTTTTGTATTCTTTATTTTGAGCCCCACAACAGCCTATAAGATAATTAGGATAAATGATTATCCCCTGTCTTTATAAAGCCCCAGAAACTGGGGCTCAGAGTTTGACTTATCCAAAGTCACACAGCTAGCAAATAGCAGGATTAGGACTTTAACCTGAATCTTACCATAGTGAATCTTAACTTCTTTTCACTGTGCCATGCTAAAAAAAAAAAAAAAGCACAATGTGTCCATTTTATATACAATTGAAACCCAATTACATAGATGGTAATAGAATTAGCCCCTTTCTTAAGCTTTTTCTTAAATCCTGAGAGATCATTTAAGCTCTGAAAGAACATTAAGCGAATATGTCAGATCAGTATATGTCTTGTCTGAGTTCATTTAGCAACTTGGAATTTCCAAAATAAAAAATAGGGCAAAATCCCTAATGTCTTTAGTTAGAATTCTAATTGAATACCAGCACATGTGGGGCATTGTCCCAGAGAAGAGCTATAGGGTTGGAAATAAAACCCTCAAGTCCAATTTCCCTGTCTACCACCATTAGGTAGCTCCCAACCCCACAATATTTCCTTTCTTTGAGGAGGGTGTTACTCAGAGAGACAAGATTCTTTTTTGAATGTTCCATGATTCAGTGTAGTACATTCTTCTATGTATTGCTTCAAGTTTCCCCACTAAAAAAATTAATATTCTTAATTGAATTGGACTTGTAGCAAAGATCAGTATGTTATTTTATGCAAAGCCAGTTCTAGAAATAATATTATATATATATAGCTATTTGCAAGTATAAGCTTCATTTGATGTTTTAATGAATTACACTAAGAATTATTATGAGAATTTTTATTTTTAGCCTCTTATCAGTGGGAAAAGCAGTAGATGCTTCGATTTTTCTGATTCTGACCACAGCAGGACATTATTCCCTCTTCCCTCTGCTCTTCACTGCACCAGGTAAATAGCTTCTTTTTAAGAGAGGTCTATTTAATTGTCATGCTTTTACATCAGCGTCTACAGATCAATGCTATCTGATTTAAACTACCTGAAAGTCTCTTAGGAAGAGAAAGCTCTTCCATTCTCTTAAATAAAATCTCCAGTATATTCCTAATTCTCAGTATCTTTAGATGTCACAAAAATGCATAGTTAAGCTCAAAAAGCATTCCTAGCACTATATAGCTGTGTCATTGTGATTATATTCCCTTAAGTATCATAAACCTTCCTTTTACCAACTTAATCATCATATGTACCTTTTTATTCTTTCAACAGAACTTCCCATTAAAATCGTACTCATGTTACTGTTTACCACCTATAGTATTTCCTCACTGAAGACTCTGTTCAGGTAATCTAAAAAAGTACATTTAAAATTATTTTTACTCTTGTGAAATGTTTCCTCCTAAATGATTAAGTCTTTTACATTTTAATTTTTTAACTATTAGTGGTAGTATCACAACGTTACAAAATATCAGCAGTAGCAGGAGAAATTACCCATATTCCATCACTCTGAATAAGCCAGACACTAAAAGGACAAATATCGTATGATTTCATTTATATGAAATATCTGCTGCTGCTGCTGCTAAGTTGCTTCAGTCGTGTCCGACTCTGTGCAACCCCATAAACGGCAGCCCACCAGGCTCCCCCGTCCCTGGGATTCTCCAAGCAAGAACACTGGAGTGGGTTGCCATTTCCTTCTCCAGTGCATGAAAGTGAAAAGTGAAAGTGAAGTTGCTTAGTCGAGTCCGACTCTTTGTGACCCCATGGATTGCAGCCCACCATGCTCCTCCATCCATGGGATTTTCCAGGCAAGAGCACTGGAATGGGTTGCCATGAAATATCTAGACTATGCAAATTCATAGAGACAGAAAGTAAATTAGTGGTTACAGGGACCTGTGGGAGCGGTGGTGGTGCTGGATAGGGAGCTGTTACTGCTTTACTCTCTCCAAAGATTCTTTTTGGGGTGTTGAAAATGTTTTGAAAGTGGACAATGGTTATGGTTACACAACATTATCAATATACTTAATACTACTTAATTACAATAAAAAATGGTTAACAAATTGTATATGACTTTACCAAACAAAAATTATGTTCTGATTACTGTATTCTTATTCCAACATCACAGTATCCAGCCCCCTTTCCTTTTCCAAATGCATAGCTAGTTCTCCCTCAGCAACTTCAGCTAAGCGACAGCATCAATGATGACTGGGTAATTTGGATCGTTGAGTTAATAGAATGATATAGTTTTATCACTTTTTTCTAAATGTGAAATTTTTTGCTTTCTTTTGACGCTGGCTTTAGCTGCACTGCACATCAAGACAGTGCAGTTGGGCAGCTTTAGTTGAGAAATGTTTGCAAAAGCAGAATGACTCATCTAAAGTCAGACTTCTCTCCTTTTTTCTTCAGAAAAGAAAAGCCTCTTTTTAATTGGATGGAAACGTTCTACCTCCTCGGCCTGGGACCTCTGGAAGTCTTCTGTGAATTTGTATTCCCTTTCACCTCCTGGAACCTGAAGTACCCGTTTATCCCTTTGTTACTGACCTCAGTGTATTGTGCAGTGGGCATCACATATGCTTGGCTCAAACTGTATGTTTCAGTATTGACTGACCTGCCTGTCGGCAAGACAAAGAAGCAATGAGTAAAGGAACTGCTTGGATGTATGCCAAGCAATTATTTCATGGGAAGTTAATCAGAACTTGAAGAAAGTTGCCGGTAGCATGAACCATTCATTTCAGTAAATCTGTGGGAGGACCATTCTTGTAAACTTGGCCTTGCCCAGCCTAGCAACCTGATTGTCGCCATGGTGAGAAGCCACTTGTCCTCCATAAGCAGTGAAATACATCTGAAACAAATCTCGCCTTCCCCTTTTAAAATTGTCATTGAGACTGCTGTGCTTGCTCTAGGCAAGAAGGGAGTCTGATCAAGAGCATGATTTTCTGTAGCCNCCTAGCAACCTGATTGTCGCCATGGTGAGAAGCCACTTGTCCTCCATAAGCAGTGAAATACATCTGAAACAAATCTCGCCTTCCCCTTTTAAAATTGTCATTGAGACTGCTGTGCTTGCTCTAGGCAAGAAGGGAGTCTGATCAAGAGCATGATTTTCTGTAGCCTATGATAACCATCGTCAGGATATAAAGCATAATTAAGATCATGTGCTAAGGGAAGTATAAATAAAATACCATTTTGTATTTCTTCACAAAAAAACTTTTTGGATTATTTCCAGCTCCTCCATTTCCTTGGTGTGCACACAAGCAAATGGTGTGCACTAATCCCCATTCTGTACACCTTGTTCCAGGAGGTGCTTTTTTTTTCCATTGAAATTATGCATCGACAATACTCACAAAGACAGAATATTTAATGATCTGTTTGGCCTGTCAGCGGAGATTATAAACCACTCTGCTCTTACACTGAGTTAAGGACATCTTCTACGGATCATTTATTCTAAAAGCAAGTACTCCAAATTCAGTAGGGTCACTCCTTAAACTTTCCTGTGTGAACAGTCTCAAGTGTTTTTTTTTCCCCAGCCCGATCTAGTCCTCCCTTTACCTTGAGAGTACTTCATACACTTTAACCAGGACCCCAGATTGCCTAATATCTGCAGCACATTCCAGTTCAGCCAACATTTATCTAGCTGTCGCTAGGAACTTTCACGTTTTATTCCCCCTAAGAAGATCAGAGAGCGTCCAAGATCAATAGAATCCTGAGATGCTAATCCAGTTATCCATCTCTTAAATTCAGTCTCTTTTCCAACTTTTCTTTTGAGTCTCATTCAGAGATAAAGATGGGGATTTTTGCCAAAGGAGTGGGGGAAACATAGCCTCTCTAGCCCCTTTTCCCCGCCACAGTTCCCTGTTGTGCCATGTGCTCCACCTGTCCCAACAACTTAGAATTCCCGGTGTGCCGTGCTATTTCCTACCTCTGCTTCCTTTCGTTTCCTGCCACTTCCTTTCTTTCCTCTCTCTGCTGACTTTTACACCCTATCACTTGATTGTCTGCACTTTAAGATTCAACTTCAAAATACCATTTCAAAATGTTCTGAAATCTGTAAGTGAAAACAAAGTTACTATCAAAATTTAAATGATATATACGAAGCCCATTTTTTACTTGCTGTTTAATTTTATATGCAGTGTACCAAAATTTAACAAGTGGAAGGAAAAGAAAAGTGGGAAGGACTTGGTATTCTTGATCACAATATAGTTTCCCAGGTTGAGGAGATAGAGCCAGAACTGGGAGGGAACAAGATGCCCTCTTTCCAACCCAACACTGGCATCGTTCTCCTTGTTAATAATTCCCAGCTAGAAGCTACTGTTTGTGAAGGGAGCACTTCAGTGTCAGAGAGAATTGCCCCCTATGTGTAGTCCATGCAGTTTCCGTTTGCATTTAATGGGAGAAAAAAAAATTCTATTAAAATCTTTGAAAAAGATGTTTTAAGCAGTTAGATAAAATTACTCTTCCAGTATAATCATGGTAAAAATAAATTATTTTGGCCCACCTACCTGCTTTTTTGTGCTCCAAAGTGGGCTACTGTGCTAATGACAACTGAAATTAGAACAATTTTACAAACCTCAAAAACCTGAATCAATATAGCCTTTAGTTTCTCAGAATAAAGTCCTGTATTTGGCATCTCCACTTTATAGAAAGGTCAGTAAATGTTTTTTGTTTTTTTTTTCAGTCTCAGAAGTGTTGACTGAAAAAAAAAAAACAACATAGGAGTTGTTTCAGGATCTTTCAGGGACTGTAGTAAGGGCTGTAGCCTAGGAGACAGCTTCCCAGTAACTGAGAGAACTGCTCTGAAGAGGAGAGGGGAGGTTCAAGTATACATGTGACTTTTGGGCTAGGGAATACATGCACTCAAGTATACATTTTGGTAAAAGATTCCTGCTAGTCATGAAGAACAGACATCTCAATAATTTTAGTGCTCTCCTGTGTATGGGAAGATGCAAGAATCTGGGTTCATTAAAATTCTTGCTAAGATACACATCTAACTGTAAGGGACCAGCTTGTCCAAAGCACAGAGCATCCTGTTAGCAAATTAATTTTCTCCATCTGAAGCAAAGAGTGCTTCATCCTGTTATCACCTTAATTTCCTTTGTCTGAAGCACAGAGTGTACTGTCCATCAGCAACTGTAGCAGGTAAATCCTTGCAGAACTGGCAATAGGCAACACTATTGTACTTTGTAGGAGTCAGAACTAAAAACAGTATACTATATACATAAGACAACTATAAAAAGGACTGGACCCATAGTATACTTATGTACAGAATCCTAGAGCCTCTCAGAAGAGCACTTAGGGAGGATTCATTTTGTACAGTTTTCCTGAATGAATAGATAGCTGATTAGACAGTATCAAGGTGTTCACCATTGTGTAAAGCATCCCCTTCCACACACACAGCTGTTTCTTAGGGCATTTAATGCTGAATTCATATTTTTCTTCCTCTAACTTACCAATTGGTCTCTGAAACCATATAACGACATTCTATTCCCATTGTGACAACCCTTCAAAGGATATACAAAGGAGAGGTCCCACAATGCGGCCCTTTCTGCTGAAAGCGTACTACATGACAGGTGTTATACTAGGTATTACCCCCTTTTAATCCTTCCTAAAGTTTGAAAAGCAATTCATCATTGCTTCAAATATTTGCTGAGTTCCTATTGAGTGTCATGTGCTGTGCTAGGTGCTGGAGATCAAAAGATGAACAAGAAAGACTTTCCTGCACTCACGAATTTATATTCTGGTATCTAGAGAGATGTAAGAGCCAGGAAGATGACTCCTAGAGGAAAACAGGTGGAAAGCTGTAGGACATTAGATTTGGTAGTGATTTTCTTGGATATGACACCAAAAACATAGGCACCAAAAGCAAAAACACAACTTGGGCTATGCCTCAAAAGAAACAGGGCTTCCCTGGTAGTTCTGCTGGGAAAAATCCGCCTGCAATGCGGGAGACCTGGGTTTGATCCCTAGATTTGGAAGAACCCTGGAAAGGGGAACAGCTACCCACTCCAGTATTCTGACCCAGAGAATTCCATGAACTGTATAGTCCATGGGGTCACAAAAGAGTCGGACACGACTGAGTGACTTTCACTTTGAAAAGAAACAATCAATAGAGTGAAAAGGCAACCTATGGAATGAAAAAATATTTGGAAATCATATATTTGATAAGAGATAAATATATAGAATATACAGGGCTCGTCTACCGCCCAGTAACAAAAAGAACCAAGCAACACAATTTAAAAATGGACAAAGGACTGAACAGATAATTCCCCAAACATACACAAATGGCCTACAAGCATATGAAAAGATGCTCAACATCACTAATCTTAAGAAAAATGCAAATCAAAACCACACACTTATAGGATGGCCACTATCAAAAGAATGGAAAATAAGTGTTGGCAAGGATGTGGAGAAAGTAGAACCCTTAAGCACTATGGAAATGTAAAATGGTTCAGCCATTGTGGAGAAACAGTATGAAGGTTCCTCAAAAAATCAAAAATATAATTTCCATATGAATCATCAATCCCACTTTTGGGTATATACCCAAAAGAATTCAACGTAGGATCTTGAGATTTTTGCACACTTATGTTCATTATAGCATTATTTCACAATAGCTGCTGCTGCATTTCACAATAGCTAGGAGGTGGAAACAACCCAAATGGACATCAACAGGTGGACAGGTAGATAAAATGTTGCATATACACTTTACAACGGAGTATTATGCAGCCTTAAAAGGAAAGGAAATCCTGGGAATTCCCTGGTCCAGTGGTTAGGACTCCACGCTTTCACTGCCAAGGGCTGGGGTTCCATCTCTGGTTGGGGAACTAAGTTCCTGTAAGCCATGTGGTGAGGCCAAAAAACAAGGGAGGAGGAAATCCTGTCACATGCAACAACATGGATAAATTTCAAGGACATTCTGCTAAATGAAATAAGCCAGTCACAAAAGAACAAAGGCTGTGTAATTCCACTCCTATGTATCTGAAGTGGTCAAAATCATAGAAACAGAAAGAAGGAGGGGGGTAGGAGGGAAAGGGAATTACCATTCAATGGTAGATAGTTTCAGTTTTGCAAGATTAAAGTTCTAGAGATCTGTTATACAACAGTGTGAATATACTTAACACTACTGAACTATACACTTAGAAATGGTTAAGGTGATATGTTTAATGTTATGTTTTTTACCACAACTTATAGAGTTAAAATTTTAATTTATCCCCAAAAAAGTTGTTGGATTTCCCTGGTGGTCCAGTGGTTAAGAATCCACTTGCCAACACAGGGGACATGGGTTTGATCCCTGGTCCAAGAAGATCCCACAGAAGTAACTAAATATTCTAAATATTTGTGTTAATCCTCCTCATGCTTTTCTTTATAATTTTACTACTAATATGGGTATCTCTAAATAGTATATGTTTGCCTAATATTGAACTTTATACATGGAATCATTTATTGTCTTCTAACATCTCTTTTTCTCTGATCTCTGAATGAAAACATGACAGTTTATCCTCTATTCTGCTGTTAATGGACATTTTAAATGTTTCTAGTTTGGGGCTATTACTAATGGATATTACTCCTTGCAATATATTATTCTTGTATGTCTCTTGGTCCTGGTTAACATGCCCCAAAGCTTCTCTAGACCCTAGACTTTGGAGTACAGTCTTAAGTAAATGAAAAAGAAATGGAACACACCTTAAGTATCCATCAAAAGGGTAATGGGTGACTAAAATGTGACTTACTTATATAATGGAATATCATGCAGTAATCAAAAGGACTGAGCTTGATCTTCATACCGTCATGGATGGATCTCAAAACATGTGGAATGATGAAAGTGAGAGAAACCAGAAACACTGAATCGTACAATTTAGGTAAAATTTAAAGCATACANAAATGGAACACACCTTAAGTATCCATCAAAAGGGTAATGGGTGACTAAAATGTGACTTACTTATATAATGGAATATCATGCAGTAATCAAAAGGACTGAGCTTGATCTTTATACCGTCATGGATGGATCTCAAAACATGTGGAATGATGAAAGTGAGAGAAACCAGAAACACTGAATCGTACAATTTAGGTAAAATTTAAAGCATACATAATACATACTAAATATATGTAAAAAGATAAAAAGTGAACTGTAAGTTTACACTAAACTCATGATTGTCTTCAAGGAGGATGGGAAAGGGTTCTATATTTATAGTGTGTTATTTCCTTTTAAAATAAATATGACAAAATATTAACAATTCTGGCTGATAGCATATGGGTATTTGTTATACTGTTCTTTGTATTTTTGTTTTTGTATGTCTTAAGTTTCTTAAAAGAGAGAGAGAGTGGACCGAGAAGACTGTGGAGAAGGATGTGTAAGCAATATTGAATATTTGTGTTTGCCTAGATCCAACCAGTCCATTCTGAAGGAGATCAACCCTGGGATTTCTTTGGAAGGAATGATGCTAAAGCTGAAACTCCAATACTTTGGCCACCTCATGCGAAGACTTGACTCATTGGAAAAGACTTTGATGCTGGGAGGGACTGGGGGCAGGAGAAGAAGGGGACGACAGAGGATGAGATGGCTGGATGGCATCACTGACTCGATGNCTAAGGTTGTTTCCCTTTAAAAAATTTTTTATGATTTTTAAAAATATTATTTAGCATTGCTGGGTCTTAGCTGTGGCATGTGAACTCTTTAGTTGTGGCATATGGGATCTAGTTCCCTGACCAGGGATGGAACCCGGGTCCCCTGCATTGGGAGCTCAGAGTCTTAACCAATGAACTGTCAGGAAAGTCCAACATTTTTATAACTAGTTTTGGTATAATTATTTTTTATATTCTGGGTACCTCTTACCTGTTTCTTAATGTGTTTAAGGCACTTAATAACATTTGAAATTTTAAGTCTGCAACGTTAATGAAATGTTTAGATGTATTTAAATCTGATCAGTGTTTACAAGAGTAAAGATATCTCATTTTAGAAATTCTTAAGTATTTATTATTTGCACATTTATGAATAATTAGAGGAATGTCGGCTACTTAAGGAACGTCATTTGGTTTCTTAAATTAATAAATTGAAAATTAACCAAAATCCAAATGAGTATTTTTCTCCCATCCCTTAAGCTCTTTGGACATAAGAGAATCTATCAACACGATAATCTTTTTTACTCTGAGATTCTGAGAAAGAGAGTCATACAAATTTTGGTATTGAGCAGCAATTCATTTTATTAAATTAATACATTTATCAAATGTTTTCAGAGTGCTATAACACTGTTCCAGGCACTGTTTTTATCCACTGGATTAGGAGTAAGACGATCCATGTTCTAGTGACATTCCAGTCTGAGAAACTCTGAATAATTATCATTTATTATCATGTCTAAGCTTCAGTATCTCTTTTCATATAAGAAAGGCAACATCACCTGGTTGGAGGGACCAAATGAATTAACATATGTAAAAGGGTAATATCTTGCCCTCCTAGACAGAAATAAGTCATAACGTTAGGTTTCTGAGTGAGTAAACCACTCCTATGACTCCCCAGAATTTTGATGTAATAAATACATTTAGGATTCACTTAAATTAGAGCATGTTGAAGATAACAAAGGATGAGAATGAATTCGCACCAGAATGACATAGTTTACTGTGCGGTTAACATAAGCATAATCATTTATGACCCTAAGGATAGATAATAGATTCTAATTTTATGAAGAATTGGTGAAAATCCATGGCTGACTGGTCTCCTTCAGTTCAGACTCCTCTTTTCTGAAATTGTCCAAATTCTGTTTATCTTCTGAAAATCCTGTACTGCTCTCCTTTCCCTGTGTGAGATATACTGCCTTCTGTTGAAGCCTTTAGCACTCTTTGTGGATTATTCAGGTTTTTTTTCTTGGTTGCATACTTTGATCAAAGGCTTCACCAACTGTAATTAATCATTATTTCTTTTAACCTATACCTCTGCTGTCTGAGACTTCATCTTGCCTCACTGTCTCTTCCTGAAACCTGAGAGCTCTATACTCTGCCTCTTTAGGGCAAATAAATCTTTCATGTTACTCCCTTTGGTGAAGAGACACTTTCAGAACTTATCTGTCTTAAAAATTGATCTCCATTACACAGGTATTTAAACATGATATTACTGGAAATCCTCCCTCACTCCAGTATCTCAGGGTTTTATTAACTATTTCACCCACTGATGTGTGGGACAAAAATGTACTTGAAAAGTTTAACTTCCACAATGAAATAAAATCATTTCATTACTTTCTTGGTTTTTAGTGTTGTTTTTTTTTTAATTTACATCATTCCAGCTTTGACTTAAGGCCTATGATATCTAGTCTCTCACAGGAATAAAGAAATGGGGAAGTCTTTAGCTAGGAGATATGTTAGAAGAAAGGTGAGAAAGCAAGGGGACTGGGGAAGGAAAAAAAAGAAAAGAAAAAAAAAAGAAAGGGGACTGGGTTCCAACTTGGTCTCATGGCTTCTTCAGCCAAGACTGAGAAGACCAAGAGAAAAACAAAAAGTCCAGAAACAAGCAGCTCCCTAGATGTAGCTATTCATGGTATATCACGGTTTATATTTACAATGCTTTGTAACATCAAACTGCGATTTCTGTCATACAAGGCAGTGATCATAAAATTTAACCACCTTAAATTCCTTTTGGAAAATGGTGGTACATAAATATACTTCAATAAATAAAGTGAATTATTAAACAAACTAGTAACACTTACTTGCATGTGTGCTCAATCATCTCCGACTCTTTGCAACCCTGTGAACTGTAGCCCACCAGGCTCCTCTCTCCATGGAATTCTCCAAGCAAGAATACTGGAGTGGGTTCCCTTCTCCAGGGGATCTTCCCAACCCAGGGATCGAACCCACAGTTCCTGCACTGGCACGTGGATTCTTTTCCACGGAGCTACCTGGGAAGGCCCTACGCTTCCTCAGTTGTTTATATAAATCAATAAGGCTCTTTCCTGGTTCTTTGCCTCAGCATGGCACCACCGCTTACCCTCTGGTCCAGCACCTGCTTCTGACTTCCACAGTGATACAGACAGGTGAAGGGATTCTTATAAAGTCCCTGTCAGTATAAAATAAAACCTCCTCTCTACTTAAACCTGCAAATGTAACAGAAATAACAATTTTGATTCAAAAATATACATTTGCCATAGGGAAATTTAAAACTACAATAACAGGATAGAAAAGTAGATTTCTCTGAATCACTTTTCAAAGTTCACCAATATGACCCTCAGTCTCCTCTAATACTCATCGTAGAGATCCCAGGACCTGTTTGGTGAAAATAATGGAAGGATTCCTAAAAAACAATATTATTATTGCCATATCCTACCACATGGCTTCTCAAATGACGGTACAGAAGACTTCGATGGTACACCAACGAATATTTTCAACTTCAAAATTATATATTTATTTTGATGGAAATTAGAATATTATTTAGCATGTAAAACTCACAATCTCCATAAATAATATTTCCTAGGACAAGGCTAAAAACCCTGAGTCCTATTAAAAATATTAGGTAAACATTAAGTATGATAACATTGGTAAAGGATACACACAAATGACTTTAAGTTTGAGAAATATTGTTCTTTTCTATTTATTTCAAATTTATGTGACTGGTTATACTACACAATAGCCTCAATTAATTAATGTTTATATAATTTAAAAACTGTATGCTATAAAAATCACAAGGGAATAATGATAGGTCATTGCCTACAGGATATCTGGTCATTAAAAAAAGTTTGGAACGTGACTTCTAATATAATCTTGTTTATAAAATACATTATTTTCATTATGTATAACTAACTTCTCTTGGGAATATAATATGCTAAATTTAAGGTCTAAATTTATTAGCCTTCTATGCATTAAAAGTTTATTTATAAGCTTTCTCCCCACTATGAATAATCTGATATTGAACAGGATGAACAGGTCTAACCCCAATTTTCCTATATTTATATATTCATATAATTCCCTTACCATCCCCAACACCCCCATCAGGACAAAGCTAAAAATTCTGAGTTATGTGCTGTGGAGTAAGGGAAGGACTGTGGCTTAAGGTTTTCTCACATTTATTATATTCACACAATTTCTCCCGAGTGTGGATTTTCCTATGTTGATTAAGGTGTGCACTCTGGCTGAAGGCTTTTTCACATTCATTACATTTATAAGGTTTCTCTCCTGTGTGAGTTCTTTCATGCTGATTAAGATGTGTCCTCTGGCTGAAGGCTTTCCCACAAAAACTACATTCATAAGGTTTTTCTCCAGTGTGAAGTCTATGATGTTCAGTAAGGGATGTGATCCGGCTAAAGGCTTTACCACACTGATTACATTTATAGGGCTTCTCTCCAGTATGAATTCTCAGATGCTGAGTAAAGGATGAATGTTGACGGAAGGCTTTCCCACATTCATTGCATATAAAAGGTTTTTCTCCTGTGTGAATTCTCTGATGTTGAATAAGGTGTATTCTCTGGCTGAATCTTTTCCCACATTCATCACACTTATAGGGTTTCTCTCCTGTGAGGACCATCTGAGGTTGAGTAAGAGATGAGTTCTGGCTGAAGGCCTTCCTGCATTCACTGTGTTTCCCTTCAGTATGAATATGACCAGTAAGAAGAAGATGTTGATTGAAGATTTTTCCACACTCATTATATTCATAAGAATTTTCTCTTACGTAGTTTCTCTGATAGTAAATCAGGTTTGAATTACATTTGATGCTATTTCCTTGTGTGTCAGAATTAAGGGGTATTTTCATTGAAGGAATTCTCTGTTGCATAAGAAGGTCTGAGTTCAGATAATAGTTTTCCCCAAATCTACTACATTCAAGGCCTCTCTCCTGTGTGATCTTTTTGTGGGTAAAAGATACTTGTCCTAAGTATCTCTGCTGGTTTTCTTGGTTGAATTCTAACTGGTAATCAAAATCCCAGAGTCCACCTAAGATGGAGTACCAGAAACTGTCTCCTGTTAGTCTCTCCATTATCATGTCATGGGTTTGATTTTCATCAGAAATATTATGGTTTGATTTTTTAATTTCTGGTCTATTCTCCCCATCTAAAAGAAATTCAGAACATATAAACACTTCAGTATTCTCTGTCTGAAAAAGAAACTGTTGCATAGTATATCACCAAATGAAACTGACAGTAGTGCAGACAATGAAAATGTGGCACTGAAAGTTTTGAAATAAAGCCATGTAACAAAGGGAAAGACTTTAAGAGGATGACAAGAAGCAGTGAGCAGGGAGAAATTTTAAAATATGAGTGCTCATCATAAAAAGAAGAGCTCCATCAGGAATATACATAATTGGGAGAAAACAGAAAGGAGAATAAGAACTATCAGAAGAAAGTCTGTGCTCAGAGGTGGGAGACAGAAAAGACTGTGCTTAGAGAACATAGGGCCAAGTCTAGGACCTTCTCAATCTCACCTGTGGATTATTCTATTGTAGTGCCCACTATCTGTTTATTTCAAAAGTATTTCTTCCTATTTTAAACTTTTGTTTAAAATGATAAAACTAATACTAAATTTTCAGCTGTGCTGGGTCTTCACTGCTACATGTGGGCTTTTTCTAGCTGTGGCAAGTATTGTATTAGTTGCTGAGTTGTGTCCAACTCCTTTCAACCCCACGAACTGTAGCTCATGCAGCAAGTGGAGGTTACCCTAATTTCCTTGTCTCTAATCCCACTCCCATTTTTTTAGAACCTTGCCTCATCTTTTCTAATTTCTACTTACACTCTCCCTGACCCCTTCCATTCAGCACTTTAAACAAGCTGGAATCGTTCCTGCTTAGAATGATCCTGTTTTGACACTACCTTCTAGTCTAGCTACCTGGTTCATCTGGTAAATAATCTGCCTGCAATGTGGGAGACCTGGGTTCAATCCCTGGGTTGGGAAGATCCCCTGGAGAAGGGAATGGCTACTCACTCCAGTATTCAGGCTTGGCGAATTTCATGGACTGTTTAGTCCATGGGGTTGCAAAGAACGGGATACAACTGAGCCACATTCACTTTCACTTTCTTNCCTGCAATGTGGGAGACCTGGGTTCAATCCCTGGGTTGGGAAGATCCCCTGGAGAAGGGAATGGCTACTCACTCCAGTATTCAGGCTTGGCGAATTTCATGGACTGTTTAGTCCATGGGGTTGCAAAGAACGGGATACAACTGAGCCACATTCACTTTCACTTTCTTTCTAGTCTAGCAGTCACCCTCTTTTTTTTGCTTCACCTTCTCATTTGAGCTTCTTGTAAGTACCATATATGTACTAGCTATACTGTTTTTTAGTTTTGGGCTGTACCAGCAGCATGTGGGACCTTAGTTCCCTGACCAGGGATCAAACCCACACCCCCTTGACTGGAAGTGTGGAATCTTAACCACTGGACTGTTAGGGAACTCCAACTACTAGCTCTACCTTTTTTTTTTTAACCTCCTGTTTACTCAGCAATGTATAAACTGACTGTTTTGCTAATTACTCCCGTCACTTCTCTCATTAATATCATTCCTAACCTTTTCATTGCTAGATCCATCAGACATTTTCCATGTCTCACCTTAGCTAGGAAGAGAATTTCTAGATATTAAACAGACATCAGCTAATGTCAAAGACAATGAGATAAGCAATATCCCAGAGGGCACATCAGAATGAGGTTGCACAAGCCAGATCATTCTATCTCAGTTCCTCCATCAACAGAAACATTTCACCACATCCTTGTAAGAGAAATAATTGATTGTGTCTCACAAGAAAATGCAAAAATGCAAGCAGTCTCCTTGGAGGACACTGCTAGGCTGGCTGCCCTGACAAGGATACAAAGAAACTACTTATTCAACCTCATCTGTGGACCAAAAGCCTTGACCACCCATGTACAGCTGATAATGAAGTCTAGAAATTTCTTTTCTATTCTGGCCATGATGCACAGCTTGCAGGATCTTAAATTCCAAACCAGGGACTGAACCTGGGCCCTGTCAGTGAAAGCACCGAGTCCTAACCACTGAACTGCCAGGGAATTACCTGGAAATTTTCTTGAGTGTAGTAATTATTTTCTCGAGTTGGGAGTCTTTGGGCAGGGACATAATGGGAGACAGTATGGCTCCTTCACATAGCAGCATATGTACCAGTGGGAAAGAACAGCTCAGGTTTCTGTGTGGGCACCTGCACTGGCAATTTTCCTGAAAAGGGAGTTTTTCATTTTCCTTCTTTAGTTTCCTATTCTCCAGGTTCCAGGATAGGAAGCTTTGTGAAAATAATGTTACTCATCATTGTCAGGAAAAGTGCTTAGGGGTTCTTGACAAACTGTTTTAATTACCAGCCTCTAAACAGGGTTTAGAGCACTGGGGTGCAGCACCTATCAGGATAAAAATTTAGGTCCAATGAGGCTGAAAAAGGAATAAGTTTTCCTACCTAAGATAACCGAGAGTACTATAAGCAAGAAAGACAGCCGAGTCTGAGTCAGCTTCAGAAAGCTCAAGTTTGAATGACAGAAAACCAAGCCCAAATGATGAAACAAGGTGTCTGAGCAAAGAATCAAGATGGGGTACATTAACCTGGCTTAATGACTCGGTATCTGGCACACACCCATCAGTCCACTGTTTCCTAATATAACCAGGCGGTATGCCCACAAAAAGGAGCTAAGATTTAGGAATTTTGGGTTTTTTTTTTTTTTTTTTGGTCAAGAAGTCTCACTTAGTAGGATGGTTTAAAGGAGTAGAGAGTCAATAGGTCCAGGGTTTGAAATACTTGATTAAAATGACAGTATGACATTCATAAACAAAAATATAATCTAAACTCTGGGAAGAGAATGTACATGAACTACTGAGGCTAGAAACGTAGAAATGGGAAAATGACATAGAGAAGCTACTTAAAAGCAAAGTACTGAAGAATGAACACCAAGTCCATAAGAAATATGTGCCTTTAGAAGAATAAAGAGTGAGAGAAGGTATTTAAAAGAGCAGGTAGGATAGCTATGATAGATTCATGTTGACGTATGGCAGAAACAAACACAATGTTGTAAAACAATTACCCTTGTTTATTAAATTACCCTTGCTTTATTAAAGCAATTGCCTTTGCTTTACCCTTGCTAATTTATTAAAAATAAATAAATTTTAAAAAAGAACAGGTTGGGAGACAGGAGAGAGGCTACAAGAGGCAAGAATGGTGTGAAAGCAAAGGTGCGAGACAATTTTCAAGAGTAAAGTCAACACAGTCAAATGCAACATGATCACAGAACATGATAATGGTGGTTTGTTTTAGCCACTGGACTTGACTGGAAGGAAGTTAGTGGTAATCTTCAAGAAAAAAATTTTAGTGACATAGGTATGACAGGGATCCTCTCACAAAGGTGAACAAGAGACTGAGAGCCAAGGCTACGGATTTTAGACAACTTTAACATGTTTGATAATAAAAAGAAAAACAGGTAAAAATGGTAGAGGGTTTTTGGTATGGAAAAGAAAAAGATTTAAAGAATCCTGAAAGGATGTATAAACAAAAAAATAGTAAGAAAGTGCTTTGTGGAGATTTGCAATATCAAGGTATTTATGAACAAACTAAAACTTTCAAAATAATTTTTGTGTTGTGCAAATTTTTAAAATAGTAAGTATATATATATTTTGTCTGTTTAATCAGAAAAAAAACAGTCATTTCTACTTTGGAAAAATGTCAAATATGAACTGAAATTTTTAAAAGGCCTCTTCTGTGGCTGCTGTTTGGTCGCTAAGTCACGTTCAACTCTTTCGGACCCCACGGACTGTAGCCCGCCAGGCTCCTTTGTCCAAGAAATTTCCCAGGCAAGAATACTGGAGTGGGTTTCCATTTCCTTCTCCAGGGGATCGTCCCAACCCAAGGACCAAACCCATTAAAGATGCCTTGATATCCTTTAAATCCCAGAGGGATATGTTCAGAGCACACTCCATTAAGTATTTCAAAAGTGACTATTTTCCTTCACTGAGTCACAAATACTCAAATGTTTTCTTCTCACCTGGATGAGTGTCTGGTGGGCTGACTCTTCCCATCATCCACTGTTCCTCCTGCTCCAACTGAGTGATCACCTCTGGCTTATACAGTTGATGCCCTGTTCAAGAGGAAAATGTGTATCTTAGAATTTTACACAGGGAACAAAAATCTCAGAATTCATTTCCAAACTTTTTTTATCTTTTGGGTCTTTGGATTTGGAAAGGGGAGGCTTCTGAGGCAGCAAAATAAAGCTACCCATCTCAAAGTCAACATATTTCACCAGAGAAAAAAGCAGGAAACAGAGGTCTCTTGTCTCCAACTGATTGGCTTTCTTCCATCCTGGCCTCCTGCTTTCTAACTGTGGTGCTGAAGAAGACTCTTGAGAATCTCTTGGACTGCAAGGAGATCAAACCAGTCAATCCTAAAGGAAATCAACCCAGAATATTCACTGGAAGGACTGCTACTGCTGAAGCTGAAGCTCCAACTCTATAGGCACTTGATGAGAAGAGCTGATTCACTGGAAAAGACCCTGATGTTGGGAAAGACTGAAAAGAAAGGGAGAAGGGGGCAACAGAGGATGAGATGGTTAGGCAGCATCAACGACTCAATGGACATGAATTTGAGAAAACTCTGGGAGATAGT
The DNA here is from genome assembly GCA_006410675.1 of Oreotragus oreotragus. Classification (NCBI taxonomy): domain Eukaryota; kingdom Metazoa; phylum Chordata; class Mammalia; order Artiodactyla; family Bovidae; genus Oreotragus; species Oreotragus oreotragus. The sequence continues at coordinate 509,792 of SJYX01000564.1, read as the reverse complement.
AAAGGACAGAGGAGCCTGGCGTGCTGAAGTCCATGGGGTCCCAAAGAATCAGACACGACTTACAGAGATGCCCTCCTTACCCAGTGCAACCAGATTCCTATAGTTTTCCAGCATCACATCTCGGTAGAGGTTCTTCTGAGCAGGGTACAGCTGGTCCCACTCCTCTCTGGTGAAGTCCACAGCGACGTCCTGGAATGTCAGTGATTCCTGAAACATCAAGTATATCCCTGCTCAGCCAGAAACCTTTTTGTTTTTCCTTTGTTTTACCTTAAGGGGCCCGTAAGGGAAGAGTCAAAGGTGGTACAGTAGACAAAGGATCCCTGATTCCTTCTAGTGGTAAAATACTGAGCTGCTCTGCTTCCCCAGCTGATACAGGGAGGCAGTCTGTCATGTTCTGCTCTGTTAGTCAAATCCTTAAGTGCTATGCCTGGTTCCCTTTAATGAAAAACGGCACTTAGCCTCCAAGATCTGGGCCCTAGCTGCATCCAGTGTTACTGGAGTACCGTTTCTTCTAGGCCCTCTCAGGGTTCATATCTAGGAAAGAGGGGAATATATACAGTGATGTACGTATACACATACAACTCCATATCCAACCCTATATTTACTGATGTTTATTAAAACCCGTAGGTCAAGAGAGTGACTGCTGCTGCTGCTGCTGCTAAGTCGCTTCAGTCGTGTCCAACTCTGTGCGACCCCATAGACGACAGCCCACCAGGCTCCGCCATCCCTGGGATTCTCCAGGCAATAACACTGGAGTGGGTTGCCATTTCCTTCTCCAATGGATGAAAATGAAAAGTGAAAGTGAGGTCGCTCAGTTGTGTCTGACTGGTTAAAAAAAAAAAACACCATGGGTCCATACTGATATCTCTAAATCTAATTCAACATAGCAGGGTTCATTCTGTCCTCTCTTCTCATATCTGTAATTCCCTTCTCTGACCCATATCTCTCTGATCTTATAATTCCCTTCAAGAGAATTCCACAAAAACATCTACTTTTGCTTCATTGACTATGCAAAAGCCTTTGACTCTTATTGTGGATCGCAATAAACTGTGGAAAATTCTGAGAGAGATGGGAATACCAGACCACCTTACTTGCCTCCTGAGAAATCCGTATGCAGGTCAAGAAGCAACAGTGAGAACTGGACATGGAATGATGGACTGGTTCCAAATTGGGAAAGGAATACGTCAAAGCTGTATATGGTCAACCTGTTTATTTAACTTATAAATAAACAGAGCAGAGCAGATCATATGAAATGCCAGGCTGGATGAAGCACAAGCTGGAATCAAGACTGCTGGGAAAAATATCAATAATCTCAGATATGCAGATGATACCACCCTAATGGCAGAAAGTGAACAGGAACTAAAGAGCCTCTTGATGAAAGTGAAAGAGGAGAGTGAAAAAGCTGGCTTAAAACTTAACATTTAAAAAACTAAGATCATGGCATCTAGTCCCATCACTTCATGGCAAATAGATGGGGAAATAATGGAGACAGTGAGAGCCTTTATTTTCTTGGGCTCCAAAATCACTGCAGATGGTGACTGCAGCCATGAAATTAAAAGATGCTTGCTCCTTGGAAGAAAAGCTATGAAAAGACACATTACTTTGCTGACAAAGGCCCATCTAGTCAAAGTGAAAAGTGAAAGTCACTCAGTCGTGTCCAACTCTTTGCAACCCCATGAACTATACAGTCCATGGAATTCTCCAGACAAGCTGGAGTGAGTGGCCATTCCCTTCAGCAGATCTTCTCAATGCAGGAGTTGAACTGGGTTTTCCTGCATTGCAGGCAGATTCTTTACCAACTGAGCAATCAGGGAAGCCCCCCATCTAGTCAAAGCTATGGTTTTTCCAATAGTCATGTATGGATGTGAGAGTTGGACCGTAAAGAAAGCTGAGTGCTGAAGAACTGATGCTTTTGAACTATGGTGTTGGAGAAGACTCTGGAAAATCCCTTGGACTGCAAGGAGATCCAACCAGTCAATCCTAAAGGAAATCAGTCCTGAATATTCACTGGAAGGACTGATGCTGAAACTGAAACTCCGACACTTTGGCCACCTGATGCGAAGAACTGACTCACTGGAAAAGACCCTGATGCTGGGTAAGACTGAAGGCAGGAGAAGGGGATGACAAAGGATGAGATGGTTGGATGGCATCACCGATTCGATGGACATGAATTTGAGCAAGCTCTGCAAGTTGGTGATGGACAGGGAAGTCTGGCGTGCTGCAGTCCATGAGGTTGCAAAGAGTCAGATACAACTGAACTGAACTGAATGACTAAACAATACAACAAAATTATGGACAATGTGTTTACTTATTTGCTCAATCCTAGATGGTAAAGAAAGTGGGTTTGGTATTGCTAACACATGTGCTGTGCTTAGTCGCTCAGTCGTGTCTGACTCTTTGCAACCCCAAGGACTGTAGCCCACCAGGCTGCTCTGTTCATGGGGATTCTCCAGGCAAGAATACTGGAGTGGGTTGCCTTGCCCTCCTCCAGGGGATCTTCCCAACCCAGAGACTGAACCCAGGTCTCCAGCATTGCAGGCAGATTCTTCACAGTCTGAGCCACCAGGGAAGCCCAAGAATACTGGAGTGGTAGCCTATCCCTTCTCCAGGGGATCTTCCCGACCCAAGAATTGAACTGGCGTCTCCTGCATTGCTGGCGGATTCTTCACCAGCTGAAGACTGAACCCAGGTCTCCAGCATTGCAGGCAGATTCTTCACAGTCTGAGCCACCAGGGAAGCCCAAGAATACTGGAGTGGTAGCCTATCCCTTCTCCAGGGGATCTTCCCGACCCAAGAATTGAACTGGCGTCTCCTGCATTGCTGGCGGATTCTTCACCAGCTGAGCTACGAGGGAACATGCCTTTGCACAGAACAAGCCTACAAATGAGAGTTCAGTATTGAGAATTGGTTTGCTTTTAGCCTGAGGACATGGAGTACAAGTAATGATTTAGTTTCAAAAGTTAACGCCTTTTCAGTGTGGTTATATCAGTAATTTGAAGTACAGTTGGGCTCATTTATTTCTGTTTATTTTCAATTTTAAGCCCTCCTTGCATACTGCCCACCTCTGTTCCCTCTTTTTCACCCCTTTTCCATCTAAGTCTTACAAGTAACCAATCTTATTAGATGCAAGTTTATCCTTTCAATGTCTCTTTTCCCTCAAACAAGCATTTGAATCATTTATATATTTTTGTTTCCCCTTCTTTTTTGTACAAAGTAGCATATTATAGGTAATCTTTTGCTTTTGATTTTTTTCATTGAACACTTTATACTGGAAATCCCTCCACATCAGTTCATAGATTTCTTCCTCCTTTTTTTTTTTTAATAGCTGTGTGGTATTGCGCAACTGTCCCACAATTTATGTAACCAGTCTACTAACAGACATTTTAACTATTTTCTACTCTCTTGTTATTATAAATCAAGCTGCAATGAAATATCTTGAAAATATATTACTTTGTTATTGTATATAAGCCTATCTCTAGAATCCATTCCCCACTAGATGTCTGGCAAAAGAGTATATGAATCTGCAATTTTGACACATATTGTCAAGCTGACTTCTGTAGGGGTGGTATCAATTGTGTCATTATCTATTGCTGTGTAACAAACCACCTCCAGATTTAGTGGCTCATAACAATAACAATCATTTATTTTATTCACAGAATCTGTAACATGGGCAGGATTCAGCAGGAGTAGCTCATCTTTGTTACATTTTGTTTCAGCTGGGAGGCTCAACTTTGGGCTGTAAGATTCACTTTTTAAGAGGCTCATTCATGTGGCTGGCAAGTCGGTGCTGGCTGAAAGTTGGGAGCTCAGCCAGGTGCCTTCGGTCCTCTCCATACAAGCCTGTCCACAGGCTGCCTGGGCTTCCTCATGGCATGGTAGCTGGATGCCAAATGCAAAATTCCCAAGAGAACCACCTTTCTTCACCCAGCCTCAAGGTTTCAGTTCCAGCACAGTCACAAGCCAGATCGAAGGGGAAGGAACACAATCACAGCTCTCCTGATAGAGTAGTTAAATCAGTATAAGAGGAGCCTACGGAATGGGAGAAATTGTGCCATTTTCAGAAAATACAACCTGCTACTGTTTACCCTCTGAAGGTAAATATTCACATCCCTTCCTCATGCAAATTTCACTCATCTTCCTCAAGACCCCTACGTTTGATGCCGTTATGGCATCAATTTGAAGTCTGGGATCTTATCATCTACGCCAGGTCCACAGGCAGATGGGGCTCTTGGAGCATAGTTCCTCAGGTATGGTTCCTTGAAATCTTTCTCTCTATTTTTCTTTCTGTGAGCTGAAGAAATAGGTATTTGGCCCCACCCTTTATCCTTCACAAACTCAAAGTGGTGGGAAACTCATAGAAATAACTGCCACACATACTTCCATTCAAGTAAACAGCAATTCACAGCAATTCTATAATGTAGCTGAGCTAGGCACATGTTGAGAGGTGTGAATGAGAAACAGTTTTATTTTCAAACTCAGTAATTTCTGGCTCCTTTATTTTTTGATGTTTTAAAAAATTGAAATACTGTTGATGTACAATATTATTTAAGTTACAGGTGTTCAATACAGTGATTCACAAATTTTAAAGGTTATATTCCATTTATAGTTATTATAAAATATTGGCTATATTCCCTGTGTTGTAGAATCTTCTAGCTTATTTTATACATAATATTTTGTACCTCTTAATCCCCTACTTCTTGTTTTGCCCCTCCCCTATTCTCTCTCCCCACCGGTTCTCACTAGTTTGCTCTCTATATCTGCAAGTCAGCTTCTTTTCTGTTTTATTCACTAGTTTGTTGTATTTTTCAGATTTCACATAAAAGTGATATCATACAGTATTTGTCTTTCTCTGACTTATGTCACTTAGCATAATGCCCTCCAAGTTCATCCATGTTGCTGAAAATAGCAAAATTTCATTCTTTTTTATTTCTGAGGAGTAATTTCATTGTATACATACACCACATCCTTATCCATTCATCTCTTCATGGACACTGAGGTTGCTTCCATGTCTTGGTAATTGTAAATAATGCCTCTTTGAACGCTGGGGTTCATGTATCTTTCTGAATTTGTGTTTTATTTTTTGGGGGGAGGGGTATATACCCAGGAGTAGAACTGCTGGGTCATGTGATAGTTCTATTCATAGTTTTGAGAAACCTCCATACTGTTTACCATAGTGGCTGCATCAATTTACATTGCAACCAACAGTGTATGAGGGTTCTCTTTCCTCTACATCCTTGCCAAAATTTGTTATTTCTGTTCTTTTTGATGGCAACCATTCTGACGTGTGTGAGGAGACAGCGCACTGTGGTTTTGATTTGCATTTCCCTGATGATTAGCGAGGTTGAGCATATTTTCATGTCTGTTTCCTTTATATGTAACAGTTCTTTATCTAGTTTATCTTTTCCTCTCACATTTTACTTTAACCAGCCAGAAGCTGACAGCTGGCACTTTTACCCTTCTACCTGAAAATCTCCTTAAATTTATCATTGAGTCCATTAAGTATAGTTCCTATTATTCTTGTTACTGAAGGGACAATGTTGACCAAAATTCCTTCTTCAAGTGTCCCCTTTCTTCAGCTCATGACAAGATTTTCCTTATTATCTTTTAAGTCCTATGAAAGGTCCTTTAGGGCCCCACTAACTCTCCTGGAGGCCCTTTATGATTCCGAAAATAATCTCCTTTCTGTCTTCTGCCCTTTGCTCAGCTGGCTCTCTCTCTCTCCTGTCCCTCTCTCTTTCTCATCAATCTTTTCTTTTACAGCTTCTAGATTCTCAGTTGTAAGTTATAAAGGAATTCCCAAATTATTTTCTTGTATAACTTTTGTGTCTTAGTTTTTCATATTTAAATATTTGATCAGTTTGAAGACTGTTCTGATGTAAAGTATGAGGTATGGATTCAACTTTACCTTTTTCCACATGGCTCCACAGAAATATCATTGATTATTGAATAAACCATCTTTTCACCACTGGTTTGAAACGTGACCTTTATCATATGCAAAATCCCTATTTGTTCAACAAATATTTATTCAGTGCTTCCTATGTGTCACCTATACGGCCTGAGATACACTAGTGAACAAGAGAGACTAAAATTCTCTTCCTTTATGAAACTACAGCAGGGGAAAGTAGACAATAAAGATGATGACTGGGGCTTCCCTGGTGGCTCAGAGGTTAAAGCGTCTGCCTGCAATGTGGGAGACCTGGGTTTGATCCCTGGGTCGGGAAGATCCCCTGGAGAAGGAAATGGCAACCCATTCCAGTACTCTTGCCTGGAGAATCCTATGGACGGAGGAGCCTGGTGGGCTACAGTCCATGGGGTCGCGAAGAGTAGGACACGACTGAGCGACTTCACTTTCACGTTCATGCTATTAAACAACGCTTGTTCTGTGGAAGAAAAGCTATGACAAACCTAGACACCGTACTAAAAAGCAAAGACATCACTTCACTGACTAAGGTCCACAGAGTCAAAGCTATGGTTTTTCCAATAGTCATGTACGGATGTGAGAGTTGGACCATAAAGAATGTTAAGTGCTGAAGAACTGATGCCTTCTAACTGTGGTGCTTGAGAAGACTTTCCTGAGAGTCCCTTGGACAGCAAGGAGATCAAATCAGTCAATCCTAAAAGAAATCAGTCCGGAATATTCACTGGAAGGACTGAGGCTGAGGCAGGCTTAATTTGTGGCATTAATTTGCCACATTAAATTGTGGCAGCAGAGGTCCTCAGGTATATTAATAATTCCATTACCTCCAAGTGGTCAGTGACATGGGCATCATTCATTGTTTGAAGACTAAATGGCAAGTGTTTAAATTCTAGTGAGCTGTTTAAGGGAAGGGTGATTTAAAGAATCCACCTGCCAATACAGAAAATGCAGGAGATGTGGGTTTGCTCTCTGGGTTGGGAAGATCCCCTGGAGTAGGAAATGGCAACCCACTCCAGTATTCTTGCCTGGAAAATTCCATGGACAGAGGAGCCTGGTGGGTTACAGTCCCTGGGGTCACAGAGTCAGGACTGAGCATGCACACAATGCACACATGCACNGAAATGGCAACCCACTCCAGTATTCTTGCCTGGAAAATTCCATGGACAGAGGAGCCTGGTGGGTTACAGTCCCTGGGGTCACAGAGTCAGGACTGAGCATGCACACAATGCACACATGCACTATTAAAAGACAGTCTACGGCTTCTTGTGTTGCCTTTACAACATCCAGGACAGACACGAACCTGCAAGCTGATAAAAATGCTGAAGGAGAGAAGAGCTATAAAGAGGTACAGAAGGTGAGTGGGAAACACCACATTCAGATATGTCACATCTGTCACAAGAATCTCAAGGGCTCTGGACTTGGGGAGCTTAGTTCTGAGAAGTGAAAAATAAAAGTACCTACATTCTGCAAACCACCATGGCATTTCAGAGGAGAGGAAAACAACTTACCTGGGGCTTCCCTGGTGGCTCCATGGTAAAGAACCTGCCTGCCAATGCTGGAGACATGGCTTTGATTCCTGATCTGGGAAGATCCCACATGCCTCGGAGCAACTAAGTCTGTGCACCGCAACCATCGAGCCTGTGCTCTAGAGCCTGGGAGCTGTAACTACGGAGCCCACGTTCCCTCGAGCCCATGCTCTGCGACAAGGGAAGCCATCGCAACGAGCAGCCTGCACACGCAACTAGAGAGCAGCTCCCGCTTGCCACAACGGAGGAGCCCCACAGCTCAAAGACTAGCACAGCCAAAAAAACCCCAAAATAAAGTTATTAAAAACAAACAAAACTGAACTCACCTGCGACATAACTGTCTGTGATCCAGCATTCATTTCCTTCTCTGTGCTTCCTTCTTGGGAAAGTATGGCATCCTGAGAGGGCATTCCTGAGAAAAGAAGAGAAGAATCTTGTCAAGGAATGATATTAAAGCTTCACCTAAATCTCGCACCCTTTGTCTTGTATCAGGATGGCAGATGGTTTAGAGAGAAGCCCTCTAAGACATAAGCCTAAAGGCTGGGTGACGTAACTCTGACACTCTTGTTCCTCTATTACACTGAGGAATTTAATATGGCTGTCTCTCTTCTGTGGTTCAATTCCACTTGTTGTGACATATGGGAAGCTCAGGGGTGCTCACTGGTTTTTAGCACTAGCTACTCACTTGGAGGGGATTTTAAAAAGACGCCAGTGCTCAGCCCCTCTTCCCTGAGATTTGGATTTAACAATCTCAGGTGAACCTAGGCAACAGCATTTTAAATTCTGAAATCTCCAAATGATTCCAAGTGGCAGATGAGAACCACTGAGATGATGTGATCCAGAGAACTTATGTTGAAGAGTTATTCTTACTCTTTAAGGGCATAAACTCATCCCGAAACTCAAAGTCCAGGTATCTCCTCTACTCTCTTTAAGATGATCCTTCTATTCCACTCCTAGGCATATACCATGAGGAAAGAAATATTGAAAAAGACATGTACATGTACAATGAACATGTACCCCAGTGTTCATTGCAGCACTGTTTACAATAGCTAGAACATGGAAGCAACCTAGATGTCCACTGACAGAAATGGATAAAGAAGTATATGTGATACATATACAAATGGAATATTACTCAGTCATAAAAAGAAATGCATTTGAGTCAGTTCTAATGAGGTGGATGAACCTAGAGCCTATTATACAGAGTGAAGTAAGAGAGAAACAGAAAGATAAATATCATATACCAACACACATATATGGAATCTAGAAAGACGGTACTGATGAATTTGTCTGCAAGGCAGCAGTAGAGAAACAGACATAGAGAATAGACTTACGGATATGGGGAGAGGGGAGGAGAGGGAGAGATGTATGGAGAGAGTACCATGGAAACTTATATTATCGTATGTAAAATAGATAGGCAATGGGAATTTGCTGTAAGTCTCAGGGAACTCAAACATTGGCTCTGTATCAACCTAGAGGGGTGGGATGGGGAGGGAGATGGGAGGGAGGTCCAAGAGGGAAGGGATATATGTACATCTATGGCTGATTCATGTTGATGTCTGACAGAGAACAACAAAATTCTGTAAAGCAACTATTCTTCAATTAAAAAATAAATTAATTTTTTAAAAGATTTAAAAAATAAAAAAAGATGATCCTTCTATGGCTTCCCTGCTGGCTCATTGGTAAAGAATCCCCCTGTTAATGCAAGAGACACAGGTTCAATCCCCGATCCAGGAAGACCCCACACGCTGTGGGGCAGCTAAGCCCGTGCACCACAATTACCAAGCCTGTGCTCTAGAGCCCATGAGCTGCAACTGCTGAGCCCACATGCCGCAACCACTGAAGCCTGTGCACTGCAGAGCCTCTGCTCTACAACAACAGAAGCCACCGCAATGAGAAGCCCACGCACCCCAACTGGAGAGTAGCCCCTGCTCGCTGCAACTAGAGAAAGCCTGCGCACAGCACAGGAAGACCCAGCACAGCCAAAAATTAATAAATAAATACAAATAAACACAAAAAATCATTAAAAAGATGACCTTTCCAATACAGAAAGGAGATTTCACTCTTTTCATTTTTTAGAATGTTCACCTTCCTTTTTGAGTACCTGGATTCAGTCCTCCACGAGGATGACTGCACCTCTTTGCAGTCCTCCAGCTGTAATGTCACCAAAGCCTTATTCTCTTCGGGCACGACAGTCAGGAGACATACCAATTCTAACAGCTTCAGCAGCCCTGTCAGTCCCTGAAGGCTGATTTTCCAGTGCCTTAAAGGCAACAGCCAGTCGCAGGTATTAAAGGTGGCTGATCTCATGAGAGGGTCAGGAGCCAGTGGATATCCATGAGAGTGATTTTTGCTTCCCAGGGCAGCCACTCTCAGGATCTTGCCTTGTTCATGTAGAGTTGAGATGTGGAGGTTCCTGAAGTTGGCTATTACACTGTTGTTGTCGCTGTTTTTCACTAAAGGCATCAATCCTACACGTACATATGTCTCTATGATATTCAAATCTGCCTCCTGGCAGAGATCTTGAGAGATACCATTTCAGGCTGAGCACCTGTAATGAGATGCATCAGAGTCAGCAGAAGAACTCCAGCAGTGTTGGTCTCCTAGAGACCTATGGAGTCTAAAAAGAGACATACACACTGTTCATTGATAAAGAAAGGGCACTGCCGGAGGTCGAATTCATTAAAACAATCAAAAAAGCAGTTTTAGACTTTCTCAAAGAGCAGAGAGATACAGAAGCAGCAACTACAACAAATTTAGCCCTAGTCCTCTCCCACCCTCTTCTCGGAACAGAAAACATGTGGTCCTTTCCCACAGAAAGACTTTCAAATAGAGTGGCTTTCTCCTCAGAAAGAAGAAAAAAACAGGCATTTCACCAGTACCAATAACAGAATGAAATGTATTGATCTGTTAATAATCATGAGAATACATTTGTTCTCTGTTCACAAAAGCTGACCTGAAAAACTCCTCTCAAAAACTACTGATAGAAACAAAGAATGAAACCATTTCTGAGAAGTCATAGGAAGAAAGAAAGGAAACTATGGTTCCAATGGAATGGCCCTGTTAGAGAAAGAAGCCACTCAAGCCAAGACATGCCAGGAATCTAACATTTTACAACCAGTTTTCACTAATAGGAAGATCTCTCAAGGATAACTTAAAAGCACTTTAAGGATCAGGTCCTTATTTTATCAAGCAAAAACTCTAAAAAGGTCCCATGGTCTGAAGAGCCAGATTGAATTTACAAGAATGTCTTAGGGTTTCAAACCCAATGATCTGAAAACCATATATTCACAACAGCAAAAACTGCATTATCCATGTTAGGAAGACAGGTTTCTCCTCCTATGAACCCAAGGGAATGAGGAATATTTCAAGTATATTATACATTATATATTTCAAGTATATTATATTATACAGCTAGTTTGAGAATACTTTTTATGGTATCTGATGGGAATAGGGTTCCATAAAACACACCTTTGGAAATGCTGATCTTAGAGATCTTTCCTTTTATTAACTTCATAACAAACTACCTTATTCTACTTTTATAACAGCACAATATTACACTGCGCAGATCTACCACAATATGTTTAACCACACTCATAGTTAGCATTTAAGTGGTATCCCTTTCTCAAATTACAAACAATATTGTAATGAACATCTTCGTACACACATCCCTGTGCACCTGTGCAAGTATTTCAGCAGGACGGATCTTAGAATAGAATTTCTGAGCCACAGAGTGAACTCACTTTACATTTTACTAAGTGTAGTCATATTGCCACTCAAAATACTTCCTCAATTGTACAACCGGGGCCCTGCCCCTCTGCATTTGCCTCAACACTTTGTTAGCACCAATACTGATACACTTGCCGAGTCTAAAGGGTGAAAAGTATTTTTGTCTTCATTTGCATTCTATAATTACTTATGAGGTTAAGCACTTTCTTTGTTTATTGGTTTCCTGTAATTCATCTGTAAACTGCCCGTGCATATCCTTTGTCTACTTTTTTTTAAAGTTAGGATTTTCACCTTTATTATTTATTTGGCTGTGCTGGGTCTTAGTTGCAGCATATGGGGTCTTTAGCTGTGGCATGTGGGATCTAATTCCCTGATCAGGGGTTGAACTAGGGTCCCCTGCATTGGGAGAGCAGACTCAGCCACTGGAACACCAGAAAAGTCCTACACTTTTCTTTTTTCAACAAGTCTCTTTACATATTAAGGATACTTTCTCTAACACATGTTGCAAGTATTTTATGTCTCTAATTTTAAGCCCTTTGCTCTTTTCAAAAACAGCAAATATTTTTCAAAATATTTGGCACATGGGCTTTTCTGATATAATTTTGATATAATTTAATTAATGCATTTTCCCCAGAGGGTTTTGGGTCCTGTCTTGGCAGTTTGGTATGCCTACATCATAAAGTGCAAGGATGGAAGGCAAAGCAGTACACAATATTAAGGTCATAAAGGGCTTTGTTGTTGTTCAGTCGCTCAGTCATGGCCAACTCTGCAACCCCATGGACTGTAGCATCCCAGGTTTCCCTGTCCGTCACCAACTCCCGGAGTTTGCTCAAACTCAAGTCCATCAAATTGGGGACGCCATCTAACCATTCTGTCCTCTATAGTCTCTTTCTCCTCCTGCCTTCAATCTTTCCCAGCATCAGGGTATTTTTCAATGAGCTGGCTCTTTGTACCAGGTGGCCAAAATATTGGAGTTTCAGCTTCAGCATCAGTCCTTCCAATGAATATTCAGGATTGATTTCCTTTAGGATTGACTGGTTTGCATTCCAAGGGACTCTCAAGAGTCTTCTCCAACACCACAGTTCAAAAGCATCAATTCTTCAGTGCTCAGCTTTCTTTATAGTCCACCTCTTACATCCATACATGACTATTGGAAAACCACAGCTTTGACTACACCGACTTTGTTGGCAAAGTAATGTCTGCTTTTTAATATGCTGTATAGGTTTGTCATAGTTTTTCTTCTAAGATGGTGATTGCAGCCATGAATTTAAAATATGCCTTCCCCTTGGAAGAAAAGGCCTTTGAGGTCACTGCTAAGAAACGAAAACATTATCCTGATGGCATCAGGGAAGTACATAAAAGTTTTCAGAAACAAAGTCACTTTCAATATTCTCCATTTAATAAGAGCACCTACTAAGTGCCATGATCAATTCTGTCTCTTGGAAAATGGTAATTTTTATACCTTTAATATTTCCCACAACTCAAAGTAAGTAAAAGAAACAGAAAGTTCATTAAATCAAAAGACAATTATGGGGATCTGCTCTGCCACACATTAAAACTTATTTTATATTAAAACAAAATGGTATCAGTGCAGAAACTGTGAGAGCAGTGTAACAGGCTAGAAACAGATGTGAGTATACAAACGTCTGTAGAATAGATAAGTGTTATTTCAATTCAGTGGGAAAGAGATGACAGCAAGATCACCGGGGAGAAAGCCATTTTCTATCTTATAGGTTATCACAAAATTAATATCCAGTAGGTTAAAATGTAAAAAAAAATTTTTTTTAATCCTTTAAAAGTATTAGACGAAAATAAAGGTGATTCTTTTAATACTCTTGAGATGGGAAAAACTTTCCAAAAATGATACCCGCCCACGCCTATACAAAAATAAATTGCAGAAAATATTAGAGGAAAATAGGTTTGCAATCTTGGGAATGGGGAGGCCTTCCCATGAAAGGGGAACAGGGGGCCGGAGAAGCCGGAGGGCGCCGCCTGGGGGGCTGGGAGTCGAGGGCTCCCCGCCCCGTGACCGCCGCCCGCCCAGAACCCTCGCCCGCCACCCGCCCGCGGGCGCCGCACTCACCCGCCTGCACAGACAAAGGGCGCCGCGGGCGGCTCCGCCCCCTGACGCCGCAGCCGCCGCCGCCCGTCCCGACCGAGCCGGGAGAAGGTGATGAGGGCCCTGATGCCTGAGCCAATGACGCCCAGGGACGGGGCCCCTGGGGCTGGACCAGCCGCCGGGGCCAGCCAGGCTCTGACGAAAGCCTCGCAGCAATGGCGGCCGCGCCGCGCTGGCTCCGGCTCGGCGACACGCATGCGCCGGCGGTGCCGGGGCCCGACCTCTTCCCACAGGCCGGGCTGGGAACTCCCACCCGCTTCCCGCGGGCGGCTTCTCACCAGAGCCGCGCTGACTCCCCGGTCCCCGGCCCCCGCTCCCGGCTTCGCAGAACTGCGCCTTCGGAGAGGACCCAGGACCCTCCCAGAGCCCTGGACCATCAGAAGCTCCAGCGGGGGGCGCCGCGCGGTCCCCTAGGTGACCACACAACTCCTGAAATACCGCCCCTTCCCCAATTTTACATGGACGAAACTAAAGATATAGTAATAACGATTGAATATATAATACAGGTATACTGATGAGAAGAATGCAAATGCTTATCTGTTAATGCAGGCATTCAACGGGGAAGGGAGAGACTTCAATAGTGCTGGGAAAACTGGATGTGCACATGCCAAAGAATAAAATTGGACCTTAGACTTAACAGCACATACATAAATTAATTCAAAACGGATCAAAAAACCCAAATGTGAGAGGTAAAATTATAAAACTCCTAGAAGAAAACATAGGAGTTAAGCTTCATGATGTTCTTTCGGCAGTTATTAATATTTCTTTTAGATGGCATTGAAAGCACAGGCAACAAAAGAGAAAAAAAATGGATAAATTGGACTTCAGTATTTAACACTTCCTTCCATCAAAGAACAGTAATAATAGAGTGAAAAGACAATCCACAAAATATTTGCAAATCATTCATCTGATAAGGGATTAAGGTCCACAGTGAACAAAAAAATTCCTGTAAGTCAACATCAAACAGGCATCCAGATTTTGAAATGAGCAAAGGGGTACTTCCCTGGTAGTCCAGTGGTTAAGATTCCATGCTCCCATTGCAAGGACCCTGGGTTCCACCGGTGGTCTGGGGAACTAGATCCCACATGCTACAGCAAAAGATTCACCATGCCCCAACTGAGATCTGACACAGCCAAATAAATAGATAAAAATGAATATTTTTTAAAAATAGGCAAAGGAATTCAACTGGCATTTCTTCAAGCGAGGTATACAAATGACAAATACGCATACGAAAAGATGTTCAGTATCACTCATCATTAGGGAAATGCAAGTTAAACTGCAATGAGGTACCAAGTCACAGACACTAGGATGACTACTATTCAAAAAACAGAGTATAAGTGTTGGCAATGATGTGGAGTAATCGGAACTGTGTGTTTGACGGGAATGTAAAATGATACAGTTGCTGTGGAAAACAGTTTGGCGATTTTTCAAAACATCCAAAATCACTGCAGATAGTGATTGCAGCCATGAAATTAAAAGACGCTTGCTCCTTGGAAGGAAAGTTATGACCAACCTAGACAGCAGATGACACCACCCTTATGGCAGAAAGTGAAGAGGAACTCAAAAGCCTCTTAATGAAAGTGAAAGAGGAGAGTGAAAAAGTTGGCTTAAAGCTCAACATTCAGAAAACGAAGATCGTGGCATCTGGGTCCCATCACTTCATGGGAAATAGATGGGGAAACAGTGGAAACAGTGTCAGACTTTATTTTGGGGGGCTCCAAAATCACTGCAGATGGTGACTGCAGTCATGAAATTAACAGACGCTTACTCCTTGGAAGAAAAGTTATGACCAACCTAGATAGCATATTGAAAAGCAGAGACATTACTTTGCCAACAAAGGTCCGTCTAGTCAAGGCTATGGTTTTTCCTGTGGTCATGTATGGATGTGAGAGTTGGACTGTGAAGAAAGCTGCTGCTGCTGCTGCTGCTAAGTCACTTCAGTCGTGTCCGACTCTATGTGACCCCATAGACGGCAGCCCACCAGGCTCCCCCATCCCTGGGATTCTCCAGGCAAGAATACTGGAGTGGGTTGCCATTTCCTTCTCCAATGCATGGAAGAGAAAAGTGAAAGTGAAGTCGCTCAGTCTGTCCGACTGTTAGCAACCCCATGGACTGCAGCCCACCAGGCTCCTCCGTCCATTGGATTTTCCAGGCAAGAGTACTGGGGTGGGGTGCCATTGCCTTCCCCGGAAGAAAGCTGAGCACCGAAGAATTGATGCTTTTGAACTGTGGTGTTGGAGAAGACTCTTGAGAGTCCCTTAGACTGCAAGGAGATCCAACCAGTCCATTCTGGAGGAGATCAGCCCTGGTATTTCTCTGGAGGGAATGATGCTGAAGCTGAAACTCCAGTACTTTGGCCACCTCATGCGAAGAGTTGACTCATTGGAAAAGACTCTGATGCTGGGAGGGATTGGGGGCACGAGGAGAAGGGGCTGACAGAGGATGAGATGGCTTGATGTCATCACGGACTCGATGGACGTGAGTCTGAGTGAANGTAGAAATTGTATATATGCTGTCTCTTATACACATCTCATTGGAAAAGACTCTGATGCTGGGAGGGATTGGGGGCACGAGGAGAAGGGGCTGACAGAGGATGAGATGGCTTGATGTCATCACGGACTCGATGGACGTGAGTCTGAGTGAACTCCGGGAGATGGTGATGGACAGAGAGGCTTGGCGTGCTGCGATTCATGGGGTCGCAAAGAGTCGGACATGACTGAGCGACTGAACTGAACTGAAACATAGCCTTAAAATCAGTTCAGTTCAGTCGCTCAGTCGTGTCCGACTCTTTGCGACCCCATGAATCGCAGCACGCCAGGCCTCCCTGTCCATCACCAATTCCCGGAGTTCACTCAGACTCACGTCCATCGAGTCTGTGATGCCATCCAGCCATCTCATCCTCTGTCGTCCCCTTCTCCTGCCCCATAACCCTCCCAGCATCAGAGTCTTTTCCAATGAGTCAGCTCTTCGCATGAGGTGGCCAAAGTACTGGAGTTTCAGCTTCAGCATCATTCCCTCCAAAGAACACCCAGGACTGATCTCCTTTAGAATGGACTGGTTGGATCTCCTTGCAGTCCAAGGGACTCTCAAGAGTCTTCTCCAACACCACAGTTCAAAAGCATCAATTCTTCGGTGCTCAGCTTTCTTCACAGTCCAACTCTCACATCCATACATGGCCACTGGAAAAACCATAGCCTTAAAATATGATCCAGAAATTCCATTTTGGGATAGATAACCAAAAGAACTGAAAGCAGAATCTGAAAAGAGATATTTGCATCTCTGTGTTTGTTGCAGTATTTTCACAATAGCCAAGAAGTGAAAGAAATCCAGTATTCCAGTATTCATCCACAGATGAATGAATAAGCAAAACGTATTTATATGTGTACTATGGAATATCATTCAACCTTAAAAAGGGAGGAAATTCTGAAACATACTACAACATGGATTAACCGTGAAGATATTATTCAAAGTGAGATAGTTCAGTCACAAAAGGACAAATACTGTTTGATTCCACTTATAAGCGATACCTAGAGTAGTTAAACACAGACACTGACAGAAATTACAATTGTTGCCAGGGGCAGGAAGTGGAATGAGGATGACTGGTTACTGTTTAATGAGTACAAACTATCAATTTGAGAATATGAGAAGAGTTCTGGAGATGGAGGAAGCTGATGGTTGCACAGAAATGTGAGTTACTGAATGCCACTGAACTTAAAATGGTAAATTTTCTATTATGTATTTTTAATACCATAAGATGAGAAAAAAGACAGCTGGATCCTTATGTCTGTTTCTACATTGAATCTTCTGAAATATGTTGTTTTGGTTGATGTTTCTGAAGAAAATCTGGCTTCATATAGATACTTAGTTGGAAAAAAAGAATCCTTTAATAAATCTTCTCACATAATTGTAACTATTTTTCTTTGATACTCTACCAAAGGCCATTCCTTTCTCCAGGGGATCATTTCAACCCAGGGATCAAACCCAGGTCTGATGCATCGAAGGCAGATTCTTTACGGTCTGAGCCACCGAAATCTATTTGTCTGTCTCATTTCCCCCATGGATCTTGAACTCATGTGTGACTTTGTAATGTCACACATTGGTCATTTGGAAAATAACTATTTACTGAGTTACCTAACTCAGTAGATCCTACATGGGTATGATTTTATCCTCCAGGAAATATTTGGCGATGTTTAGAGATTTGGTTGTCACACTCTGGGGCTGCTACTGACATCTACTGGATAGAAGCTAGAGATACCGTGAAACATTTTACAGTGCACAACAAAGGATTATAGAGCTCCAAAAGTCTGCAGTGCCGAGATTGGAAAACCTTAGTTTATTTAGGGCTGACATACTTCACTATAAAATATAAAATTGTATATTTGTTAATGTCATCACTAATCTTTTTGAGAAAATTTGTTAAGTATTTAGAAGCTGTCAAGGTGGTTAGATACAAGTTCTCCAAAAACTTAAAGCTCAAAAGTTATCATTTACAACATATATTTTCAGTTCATTTCCTTCGTGTTACAAAGCACACTTCATTTATTTTCAAGAACCTGTCTTAGAAATAACCAAGTATATACTAAACAACTAGTATTTGTCAGTTGTTTTTACAGTCGAAATTGACATTCCATAAAATAAGGAGTTAGTATTTCTCACAGCCACATAACTTGTTTTACTCGAGTGCCACCACACATGGTATAAATATTTTATGGATACTCACTACCTTGATTGAGCGTCCCTGGTGGCTCAGTCATTAAAGAATCTCCCTGCAATGCATGAGACCAGAGTTTGAGCCCTGGGTCAGGAAGATCCCCTGCAGCAGGAAATGGCAACCCACTCCAGTATTCTTGCCTGGAAAATCCCATGGACAAAGGAGCCAGGTGGATTACAGTCCATGGTGTAGCAAGAATTGGACATAACTGAGTGACTCAACCACCACTACTACCTTGATTAAAGTAGCAGCGGATTTATCTGCCACTGCTTTAGAGCCATCAATGCAAATGCTAACCCAGTGGAAAAAGCAAATTAACCTTAGTATTATTAGAGAAAAGTTGACCTTATGGGCTCCCTGAAAAAGCGTCAGGGATCCTCAGGGGCCCAGGGACTATACCTTGTAAACTTCTGCTCTAAATTTGTGTGAGAGAAGTAAACCCCTGCTTGTTTAAGATACTATTAATTAGGTTTTAAAAAACAAGTTAAAAAAAAAAGTTAACTTGTACTTCTAGTTTTCAAATTTTCTTCTGCAGACTTGCCAAAGAGTTGGCAGTAACACAGAGATACTCTTATTTTTTAAAAAATCCTCCCTTTTTTCCAGTTATTGAGATATAATTGAAAATTATAAAACTTTAAATAGAGATAAAATTGAAAATATAGGTAGAAATTGTATATATGTAAGGTGTATAATGTGGTGTTTTGATATATACACACACACACACACATTGTGAAATGATAACCACATTGAAGGTAAAATACCCATCACTTCACATAGTTACCTTTTTTTTTTGTGTGTGTGTGTGTGTCTTGGGGGGAGAAGAACACTTAAGATCTATTCTTTGAGCAAATTTTAAGTATACAATACAGTATTATTAATTACACTCACCATGCTGTACCTTAGATCTCTATAAAATTTTTTCCTTTCCTTCCTTTTTTGCCATTTCCTTCTCTGGGGGATCTTCCTGACCCAGGGATTGAACCCCGGTCTCATGCATTGCAGATGGTATCCCACACTGCAGGGGGATTCTTTACTGACTGAAACATGAGAATCTTAAATTTATACTACTTGACTTCAAATTCTGAGATAGGATAAGTATAAGAAGTTAGGAAACAACCAGTTTTCAGTGGCTTAAATATTTGCTGTTAATTAAGACCCAGAAATCACTGCTGAACCCACCATTGCTGCTCTGTTAAATAATGTAGAACCTTTATATATACTAGACTAGAGTAAACCATGGGCTTCCCCAGTGGCTCAGTGGTAAAGAATCAGCCTGCAATGCAGGAGCTATAGGAGATGCAGGTTTGATCCCTGGGTCAGGAAGATCCCCTGGAGAAGGGCATGGCAACCCATGCCAGTGTTCTTGCCTGGAGAATCCCATGGACAGAGGAGCCTGGCGGGCTGCAGTCCACAGGTTTGCAGAGTTTTACATGACTAAGAGTACATGCACAGAGTAAGCCATATCACAGAACACAACACCGTCTGTAATAGAAACCACCATTTACCATTAGGAGGAAAAAATGAGGTAAATTAATGTATTAAAGTGGAATAATCCTCAGGATATACCAAGTGAAAAGGCCATGGTACAGAGCCATTCTTTAATTCTGTTTGCTTTTCTCTTTGCTATACCCATATATAATATTTCCTTTAAAAACATGCCTTAGTCTCAGTATCTTCGTGTTGTGTTCAAAAATAGGGTAGCATGTCCTTCTCAGGCAATGTTGCTTAGAAATCAGCACAGTGTGCTCTCCTGTACCTCTCCTCCCTCATTCCAAATTGTTGCAAAGAGAGAGAATATTAAGTCCACAAGTGGGGACAGTGGAAAGAACACCAGCTTCGGAGTCAGTTCAGAACCTGTGTCTGCAACAGAGCTGAAATCCTGAGCAAGTAAGTCCCTTAATTTTTCTGATTCTGAATTTTCTCTTTTGGCATATGGCGATGAAAATATGTATATCTAATATTTATGCTGGGAATTAAAATAAAAGCGTATAAGAACTCAGCAAAATGCTAGGTGCATAATAAATGCTTCATAAATGAGAGCTATCATTAATTTAGTTCCATGTCTATGGGAGTCATTTAGATTTTTAGAAGATCTGCTTTCCCAGTTTTCCTTCAATAAGTACACTCAACACCTCAGCCTCTGCTGATAAGATGCTATGAAAAGTTAAGCAATTATGAGTGTCTTTCTGGTTCTTTTAGCACTTTTTAAGAGGAATGGGAGGGTGGGTGAGATAGGGATATAGGCTTAAGAGACACAACATAGTATGTATAAGTTGCTCAGTCGTGTCAGAGTCTTTGAGACCGCATGAACTATACAGTCCATGGAATTCTCTAGGCCAGAATATTGGTAGCCTTTCCCTTCTCCAGGGGATCTTCCAAACACAGTATGTATAAAATAAATAAGCGACAAGGATATATTGTACAGCACAGGGAAATATAGCCATTGTTTTGCAGTAAGTTTAAATAGAGTAGAGTCTATAAAAATATTGAATCACTATTGTATACTTGAAAATATATAATACTGTAAATTAACTATGGGCTTCCCTGATAGTTCAGATGGTAAAGAATCTGCCTGCAGTGTAGGAGACCCTGAGTTGGGAAGATCCTCTGCAGAAGAGAATGGCTACTCACTCCTGTATTTTTGCCTGGAGAATCCCATGGACAGAGGAGGCTGGCAGTCCATGGTGACACACTAAAAAAAAAATGGAGAAAGAAAAGCAAAATTCCCTATTTCCATTTTTCATGACTAGAGAGTCGTTTAAGGAAGAATGAACTGTGTCCTTTTGACTTCAAAATGGAGTTTACCTTTCTTTAGATGCTTTTTGTGTGTTTAACATTAAATGTATTACTGTATAAGTTGAATGTTATATATAATATTCTTTATTATATAGAAGCCTAACTAGAAAAATAACCATAATTTAAAACAGTTCAATAGTATGGACTGAAAGCCAAAATCTGGGATAATGTCTATACTGGATTCTCTTCAGTTCAGTTCAGTTCAGTTGCTCAGTCGTGTCTGACTCTTTGTGACCCCATGAATTGCAGCACGCCAGGCCTCCATGTCCATCACCAACTCCCAGAGTTCACTCAAACTCACATCTATCGAGTCGGTGATGCCATCCAGCCCTCTCATCCTCTGTCATCCCCTTCTCCTCCTGCCCCCAATCCCTCCCAGCATCAATCTTTTCCAATGAGTCAACTCTTCGCATGAGGTGGCCAAAGTACCAGAGATTCTCTTATTGATGTAAATTATATTGTAGGAATGTAGCCTTTTCATCTTTGTAAGGTTTTTGTTTCTTTGTTTTCAGCTCCTTCAGTCTGACATGGCAGAAAAACCAATATGTCCCTCCACACAAACACCCGATGATGAAGATACAGTTGAGTATATCTTTCAAAGAGAACCGTTTGTTCTGTGCTTCAACAAGATTGTGTATTTTCAAAATATTGATTCAGTAAACTGATATAGACCTAGCCGATAAAGGCTTATCTTTATTATTTGGGGGCATGAATTAATTTTATGCTGATTGGACTTAATCATTCCTCTGTCAATGAACATTTAGGTTGCTTCCATGTCCTGGCTATTGCAAATAGTGCAAAGAACATTGGGGTGCATATATCCTTTCAGATCATGTGTTTCTCTGGATATAGGCCCAGGAGTGGGATTGCCGGGTCATATGGTGTTCTAGTTCTAGTTTTTTAAGGAGCCTGCACACTGTTCTCCATAGTAGCCTTACTGATGTACATTCCCACCAGCAGTATTGAAGGGTTCCCTTCTCTCCACACCCTCTCCAGCATTTATCGTTTGTGGATTTTTTGATGATAGTCATTCTGGCTAGCATGAGGTGATATCTCATTGTATTTTTGATTTGCATTTCTCAAACCCAGGTCTCCTGCATTGCAGGCGGATTCTTAACCAACGGAGCTCTCAGGGAAGCCTCGTCACAGATTGCTGCTGCTAAGTCGCTTCAGCCGTGTCCGACTCTGTGCGACCCCATAGACGGCAGCCCACCAGGCTTCCCTGTCCCTAGGATTCTCCAGGCAAGAACACCGGAGTGGATCGCCATTTCCTTCTCCAGTGCGTGAAAGTGAAAGGGAAGTCACTCACTAATCTATGACCAGGAGAAGGGAATATCACCCCACTCCAGTACTCTTGCCTGGAAAATCCCATGGACGGAGGAGCCTGGTAGGCTGCAGTCCATGGGGTCACTGAGAGTTGGACACTACTCAGTGACTTCACTTTGACTTTTCACTTTCATGCATTGGAGAAGGAAATGGCAACCCACTCCAATGTTCTTGCCTGGAGAATCCCAGGGACGGGGGAGCCTGGAGGGCTGCCGCCTATGGGGTTGCACAGAGTCGGACACGACTGAAGTGACTTAGCAATCTATGACCAGATGCATGGGTTTATTTCTGGGTTCTGATTGGAGTTAAATATCAATGATGGTTTAAATAATTGTTGTATATCTCTTGCATCTGCAGACTTTTAATGTATTTATTTTGTTTATTTATTTGGCTGCACTGGATCTTAGCTGCAGCAGGTGGGATCTTTAGTTGCAGCATGTGGGATCTAGTTCCCCAACCAGGGATTAAACCCAGGCCCCCTGCATTGGGAGCATGTAGTCTTAGCCACTGGATCCCCAGGGAAGTCTTGCAGACATTTTTAGTAGTGCAAAAGACTATTCTAGTTTTTTTTTTTTTTGGGGGGGGGGCTCTTTTCTTAAATTTATTTTTCAGTTCAGTTCAGTTCAGTCGCTCAGTTGTGTCCAACTTTTGCAACCCCATGAATCACAGCATGCCAGGCCTCCCTGTCCATCACCAATTCCCGGAGTTCACTCAGACTCACATCCATTGAGTCAGTGATGCCATCCAGCTCTCTCATCCTCTGTCATCCCCTTCTCCTCCTGTCCCCAATCCGTCCCAGCATCAGAATCTTTTCCAATGAGTCAACTCTTCACATGAGGTAGTCAAAGTATTGGCGTTTCAGCTTCAGTATCAGTCCATCCAATGAATACCCAGGACTGATCTCCTTTAGGATGGACTGGTTGGATCTCCTTGCACTCCAAGGGACTCTCAAGAGTCTTCTCCAACACCATAGTTCAAAAGCATCAATTCTTCGGTGCTCAGCTTTCTTCACAGTCCAACTCTCACATCCATACATGGCCACTGGAAAAACCATAGCCTTGACTAGATGGACCTTTGTTGGCAAAGTAATATCTCTGCTTTTGAATATGCTATCTAGGTTGATCATAACTTTCCTTCCAAGGAGTAAGCGTCTTTTAATTTCGTGGCTGCAATCACCATCTGCAGTGATTCTGGAGCCCCCAAAAATAAAGTCTGCCACTGTTTCCCCATCTATTTCCCATGAAGTGATGGGACCAGATGCCATGATCTTCTGAATATTGAGCTTTATGCCAATTTTTTCACTGTCTTCTTTCAATTTCATAAAGAGGCAGTGATTCTGAAGCCCCCAAAAATAAAGTCTGCCACTCTTTCCACTGTTTCCCCCATCTATTTCCCATGAAGTGATGGAACCAGATGCCATGATCTTCTGAATGTTGAGCTTTAAGCCAATTTTTTCACTCTCTTCTTTCACTTTCATCAAGAGGCTTTTTAGTTCCTCCTCACTTTCTACCATAAGGGTGGTGTCATCTGCATCTGTCTCTTATACACATCTAGATGTGTNGTTTCCCCCATCTATTTCCCATGAAGTGATGGAACCAGATGCCATGATCTTCTGAATGTTGAGCTTTAAGCCAATTTTTTCACTCTCTTCTTTCACTTTCATCAAGAGGCTTTTTAGTTCCTCCTCACTTTCTACCATAAGGGTGGTGTCATCTGCATATCTGAGGTTATTGATATTTCTCCCAGCAATCTTGATTCCAACTTGTACTTTTTCCAGCCCAGCGTTTCTCATGATGTACTCTGCATATAAATTAAATAAGCAGGGTGACAATATACAGCCTTGACGTACTCCTTTTCCTATTTGGAACCAGTCTGTTGTTCCATGTCCAACTGTTGGAACAGTTGCTAACTGTTGCTTCCTGGCCTGCGTACAGATTTCTCAAGAGGCAGGTTAGGTGGTCTGGTATTCCCGTCTCTCTCAGAATTTTCCACAGTTTATTGTGATCCACACAGTCAAAGACTTTGGCATAGTCAATAAAGCAGAAATATATGTTTTTCTGGAACTCTCTTGCTTTTTCCATGATCCAGCGGATGTTGGCAATTTGATCTCTGGTTCCTCTGCCTTTTCTAAACCCAGCTTGAACATCAGGGAGTTCACGGTTCAGGTACTGATAATAAATAATTTTTAAATGAAGTTATTTTAGAAAATGGCATGGTGGCTGCTTTTTAATTACTTTACTGAGTGGGAAATTGAACCAAGCTCAATTTTAAGATGAGCCTCTCTACTAGGGAAAACATAGTACTTCACATAAAATTTTGCAGTAAAAGAGAGTAGCATGTCTGAATGGATGAAAACTGAGTTTAGAACTGTCTTTGGCAGGAGAAGGGGACGACAGAGGATGAGATGGCTGGATGGCATCACCGACTCAATGGACATGGGTTTGGGTGGATTCCAGGAGTTGGTGATGGACAGGGAGGCCTGGCGTGCTGTGGTTCATGGGGTCTCAAGGAGTCAGACGCAACTGAGTGACTGAACTGAACTGAACTTGGTCAAAACATCTAATAGATCCAAGAGTACTGAGCTATGTTAAGAAGTGGTTGCTTATGTCTGAATAATGGTTCTCTTGATGTTTTCCTCCAAACATACATGTTTTTCCTAGATCTTAGCTTAAATCAAACTATTATATTTTTTTTACACTGTCGTCATCTTGGATTGACGTATGGTGCACAGAGCTTCTCCATATGGTGTACCAGACTGGGGTGTTGGGTGCAGTGGTCTGAGCCAGGAACTCTAATCCTCTGCATTTGGCCTCCTTAGGCAAGCAAAACTAGACTAAGCACAAAAGAAGAGGTTACATCTTATTTTATTACCTAGATTCCATCTTACTTTTCCTGGGGACCCCAGTGGGCTTTGCTGGTGTCAAGACTGACTATTTTCAGAATCCTATCTCAGTGACTAAACCACTGGCTTATGCCCGTTCCATTTTATCTTTGGCCTCTCTGATGCATTAAATCACAGTGAGCGCTCCTTTATTAACACGTCCTTAAAACAATAACATTTTAGAATAGACAGATCCCCAAGGTCAACTAGTCAAACTTTAATCTGATATATAAAAGTTTGCTACAAACACTTTAACAAGTAGCCTTTCGATCTTTTTTTGAATCCCTTACAATTGGCAACTTAGTTTATTCTCCCTTTTGAAATTAAAAATACCATTCTCACATTATTAAAAGAAAAATTCAAACAGTAGGAAAGAGAAAATTCTCTTCTCAATCTAGTTTTTTACAGGCAATAACTAGTCTAATCTTTGGACAACTTTTTATGTCAGCACGTACAGATCAATCTTATTCTTTTTAACAGCTCTGTTATTGTACTGTTGTAAATATTTTTCTTCAATAACCAGTCCCCTATTGGTAGCTATAAGGTAATTTCTGGTTTTGTTTTTGTTTTCTGTTATTCTATACAATACTGCTTTGAATATGCTTCTACATACCTTTCTATGAACATGATGAAATATTTTCCTAGAAATAAAATTGTTGCATCAGATAGTATATGCCATTTAAATTGATAGTAATTATCAAAATTGATAGTAATTATCTATAAAGTTATGTTTATACTCCATACAACATGTGAAGATGCCTGGTATTTCTCTCTTAAATTGGAATTCAAGGCTTAAGTAGATCCATTTAATTTTTGCATAACTTTAATTATGAGAAAATCTTTCTCATATATTGTATAAAATTAGTCCTTTGGAACTTGTCCCCTTTTGCCATTCCCTTGAATGCCACGAAATAATGTAATCCTTTTTCCATAGGACAGTCTTCATGTATTTTCAGATCTGTCCCTCTAAAATGCTTCTTTTGCTCACTTTCAAATATTCAGTTTATTACAGTTTTTAGAAATTGAGGTATCATTGACATATACTATTGGATTAGTTTTAAGTGTGCAACATAATGATTTGATGTTGTATATGTTATATATGTTAGTTGCTCAGTCGTGTCCGACTCTTTGCGACCCCATGGACTGTAGCCCACTAGGCTCTGGGATTCTCCAGGCAAGAATACTGGAGTGGATTGCCGTTCCCTTCTCCAGAGGATCTTCCCGACCCAGGGATTGAACCCTGATCTTCACTGCAGTCGGATTCTTAACCCTTTGAGCTACAGGGAAGTCCTTATTGCAGGACAACTACCATAATAGGTTGGTTAGCATCCAATACCATATGCTGTTCCATCTATTCTCTTCTCACATAATGTTTTAAATTCTGTTATTTGCCTAGTCAGTCTCCTTTGGATTCCTATCTTCATTTCCTTCTCTCCCCTCTCTTTTCCCTTTTCTTCCTCTCATTCTCCCTTCCTCTTTTCCTTCTTTCTTCTCGCCCCTTTCCTTCCAGGCTGTTTACAATGAGCACCAACAACGCACCAGAAACTATGCAAAATGTGAGATGATGTACCGTGTTCTAGTGTCCTTCTTAGATAGAAGATGAATTTCCAAGTAAAGTTCCGGCAGAGATAAGTTCACTGCCCATCCTTTATCTGGATACACTGACTACCCTAGGGTTTTTTTCTCTACAGTTATATTACAATGTTAAATTTTTACCATTATAATCATCTGAGTTTCTTGCTTCTTCTTCCTCTTCATGCTTTTATCAAACTTCACTTGCCATTAAGCCATGGATTGTAAATGCAATATGATGTGTTTAATTCTTTTGGATTTTTCCGTAGTTTTCTCATCTGTCACAATATTTTTATAGTTGACACTATACTGATTCTTTTTTCTGTCTGCCTGTCTGGTCATTCTTCATCTTCTTTTTAAGCTTCTCTTCTCACCTTCTGAGAGTGGGCATTTTCCCATGTCTCATTCTAGTTCTTTTTTATCTTTCTTCAAGCCTCCATTGTGCTCAAATATATATAATCGCCTTCAGGGTATTTCTATATTTTCTTTAGAATTAAATTTTCAAAATTCAGACTTATCTTGTTCTCACACAAAAATGTACTAACTTCGTTTTCTGATTTTCCTATTACTGGTCATAGTATCTAGACTTGATTAGTGGTCAAGTTCTTTTGATTTTTTTTCCCCAGAAAGCCTCTTTATTTTCTATATTTTTTCATTCACACTAGTAATTTTATTACCTTTCATTTTAGAAAAATGTATTTGTTTGTGGCTGCATTGCTGTCTTCACTACTACACGTGGGCTTTCTCTAGCTGCGAGGAGCTGGGGCTACTCTCCAGCTGCGGTGCGTGGGCTTCTCATTGTGGTGGTTTTTCTTGTTGTGGAGCACAGACTCTAGGCACAAGGCTTCAGTAGTTACAGCACACAGGCTCAGTAGTTTAAAAGCATAAAGAGGAAGAAATAGTTTAAAAGTATAAAGAGGAAGAAGCAGGTGGCATACTGGCTTAGTTGCCCTGAGGCATGTGGGATATTCCTTGACCAGGGATCGATCCTGTGTCCCCTGCATTGGTGGGTGGATTCTTAATCACCAGACCACAAGGGAAGCCCTACCACACACTTCTATAAGGGAAGGTCTTCCCAACTCATGGCTCTAGCTTCCTCTCCAGCCCACTTTGGATGCTAGTGCCTCATTCATCTTTTTGAAATGTTTCTTCCTTCTATTATTCTCTGACTCAAATCTCCAGCCACTGCCCATACTAATTCGATAAAATCCATATTCCTTAGCCTCATATCCAAAAACTCCCTATTGTTAGGACCCTTTTTATTTTTTAAGTCTTCCAATTTAAGTCTTTTTCTTCAGTTTTCCCAATTTAAGTCTTTTCCTTTAGGTAGGCAAGTTCTTTACAACACAAGGGCAAATAGTGCATTGTTCATTTGCCATATTTCCCTCTCGCTTATAATATCTACTTCCTCCATACAAATCTTATCCTATTTTCAAGAGCCAATCTGTCAACTTGAAAAAAAACTTTAACTACTCCACGTTAACAGTCATCTATCCTTCTTCCAATTCCTCTATTTTTAAATTGACTTTTCTAAAATTTTGGTACCTAGTGTGATATTAATAAACATTTTAATTTTTTCTGCTTGGCTTTTATTCTCCTTGAAATTATCTGCTCTTCATAAATAAAACTCTCTGACTTATAGAACATTAGAGTGTGAAAGAATTTTAAGCTCACCTGGTCAAATGTTCTCATTGTATAGAAGAGAAAACAGGCATCAGTGACTGTCCCAAAGGCTCACAATGACTAATGACTTTTCTTATTCAGCTACCTTTCCCCATATGACTGGAGAAAAAGCTCACTGATTACAGGGTGAACATCAGGGCTTCTCAGAGCTTGTAGAGTCCTTTGTAATTTATAGACTTTGCACACAATATCCCATTTTCTAGATGTAGTCTGTATGTCCTTGCTATCATGAGAGATTAAAATAATGTATGGTTAGCATTTCAGTTTCACTTGAATGCATGTGAAATAATCCTTTTCATGGCAGGTTAAACCTTATATTTTCATATACTTACCTTATGTATACCTTATATATCTTCTTAATTTGCTTTACTGTGAATGACGCAAAGGTGAAATCAGGAAAGAGATTTGCATGATCCTAAATGCCAAATTAGTAGAACCT
This sequence comes from Oreotragus oreotragus, assembly GCA_006410675.1. Lineage (NCBI taxonomy): Eukaryota > Metazoa > Chordata > Mammalia > Artiodactyla > Bovidae > Oreotragus > Oreotragus oreotragus. The sequence continues at coordinate 481,096 of SJYX01000564.1, read as the reverse complement.
GAACTATTGAAGTTTTCTATATAAATTATATCAGAATTTTATAAAAATATATATTATAAAAAAGAACTTTCAGCCTAACAGGAGACATTTTGTTAAGTAATTATGATGATTCAGAACTTTGCTTGTTCTATTTCATCTGTGAGTATAACCTCAGTGCTAATAAGGCCAAGGTTTCTGGTCTTTTCCTGATAAGAAAATGGGCTATATTTTGTTCTGTGGACGTTTTGATCTGGTACCTCCCTGAGTTGCAGTTTTTAAAATGAGTGAAGCCTATCACAAGGGAGTCTAGGACGGAGAGGACAATAGAGCATCCAAATCTGTTATTGTTTCATATCAGCTTCAGATTTTATGGGTCAGAATGTTCTCTTTGAATAGAGAACTCAGAATTTGCCACATATATTAAACCCCACTAAGAGCACAAATAGTAACAAATTAAAATTTTTTCTTATTTGATTGTATTTTCAGTTTAGTATTGCTCAATATGCTCTCTTTAAATATAAAAATCCCCATGGAATTTTTATTAGTTAATCCTTGGTTGATGCCTGGATTTCTGATTGGGGCCAAATAGGACCCTGGTAGGGTCCTATCCCTACCCTTCATTGTTCATTTAGCATGTACTAATTCAACTAAAGCTGAGCACTGAAGCATTGTTGCTTTTGAACTGTGTTATTGGAGAAGACTCTTGAGAGTCCCTTGGACTGCAAGGAGATCCAACCAGTCCATCTTAAAGGAAATCAGATCTAAATACTCATTGGAAGGACTGATGCTGAAGCTGAAACTCCAATATTTTGGTTACCTGATGTGAAGAACCGACTCATTGGAAAAGACCCTGGTGCTGGGAAAGATTGAAAGCAGGAGGAGAAGGGGACACCAGAGGATGAGATGGTTGGATGGCATCACTGATGCAATGAACATGAGTTTGAGTAGGCTCCGGGATTTGGTTTTGGACAGGGAAAGCCTGGTATGATGCAGTCCATGGGGTCACAAAGAGTCAGACATGGCTGAATGACTGAACTGAACTGAACTGAATTCAGCTGACAACTTTTGTGTATCATCATCTTTTGTGTATTGAAAATTACCTATTGGGAATTCCCTGGTGGTCCAGTAGTTAAGACTCCACACTTCCAGTGCAAGGGGTATGGGTCCAATCCCTGGTAAGGAATCGGGATCCCACATGCCAAGTGATGTCGCCAAAAATAAAATAAAATAGCCTATCACTTAATCCATTATACCCATCTTTTTCTGTAGATTCTTAAACATGTTCATCATAGTTATAGTGTTTATCTGCCAATTCCTCATTGTGTGGGTGTTTCTATTGATTGTGTTTGTCCTTGGCTGTGAGAGAAATTCTTTTCTGCTTCTTCATATCCAGTAATTTTGATTATACATTGTAGAAAGTCTAAATTCTATTATTATATTTCTCTAAAGAGTAGTGAATTTGTTTTAGCAGTTAGATTACTGGCAAGTCATTTGAACCCTGTTGAGTCACAATATTCTTTGTAAAGGTGGATTTACCTTCGTTGTACCCTTCGACTTGGGAGTAACTCTTTAACTTAGAACGTAATCCTTGATCCTATAGCAAGTCCTTTTACAAATTTAAATTAAAAGTTCAAAGTGTTTATCTGAAGTGTTGATCAAACTTGTCTAACTGGGAAGAAGCTTAAACTCCAAACTCTGTCCCCTTGGGTCTTCCCAGTACCACTGCTAAGATACCAGCTCAGCGTTTTTAGAATGCCAGTTCCTCTCTCAGTTTCCACTGGGCTCTTTATAGTCACGCCTGCATGTACGGAGTGAGACTCAGCCAAGTAAATGTTCTAAAGTCTGCAAATTTGGGTCTCCCCATGCTGTGGCTTGCTCTTCCAAGATTTCTTTCTCTGTATCCTGGTATTTTGGCAGCCCCCAATTCTAACCTTAGATTTCCCAGCTCAAGACTGTCGCTCTCTGCTTGAGCTCTACGTTTCAAGTTTCTCATTTACTGGGGAGTTGCTTCATGGGAGTACGTGGATAAATCTAGTTTCACCTATTATGCTAACTTGTTTCCACAATTTGATTTATTCTTGTTTCTGCCTCCTTTTCTTTCTGTTCCAATGCCTTCAAACAGTTGTTCTCATTGTTAATGTAAGGAAAGCTAAAATGCTGTTAAGTTCCTTTGCTATCACCAAAAGTTAGGCATGTATACACAATTTTATATCTTACTCGAGTTTCATGTATTTTTCAATTTATTAAAGTATTTTTATAAATATCTGTAATGACTGAAGAATGCCCCAGTGTGTATGTGAATAAATATATTATCATTTACTTGGATATTCTATTATAAGGAGTCGTATATTTGGATGTTAAATAGCTACAGCAAACACTTTTCTGCATAAAGCATTTGTGAAAGTTTCTAGTTGTTTGGGAGAGATTTCCAGGGCTGAGACTAGTATAGATTAATAAGCCTTCTTTGAATTATTTTCCACTTTAAAAAATAATCAATTGGTAAATTTATGTATAATAAATTATAATAAATACATTATTAATGGCTTTCTGGGTTTCTAGGTTTGTGTTACTAGCAGTGGATTCCTTTAACAACTTGATACAGCACAAGTTCTCAGAGGCATATCACAAATATGAAGTCAAAGTTTTTAGTTACTTTTTTAAAAATTCAAATAAAGTTTTATTTCCTTGCATGTATTAACATATACTGGATCTCCTGAATATATTACCAAACTGAAATAGAATGAAACAATGTTATTTTCTTTTTTCCACAAAAATAATTTAGTATTGTAGAGTAACATACTGGGCTTTATTGTGGTATGTCTTTAATTTCCTACTTTTAAACTTAGAAACATAGTCTATTTGTGTGTGAACAGAGATAGTGTCATTATTTATAAAAATGATGACAGAAATCTATATTTCTGGTTGTGATCTCTTTTCTTATAAATTTACTTCATTTGCATCTTGTCTGAAGGATGGTATCATTTGAATGATCATATGAAATGATACCATTTCTCAAATAATCATTTCCATTTCTTTGACATATTAATATAGTCATTGTCAAGTGGTATCTTCTATCTAATCAAAATATTGTTTTTTTCTTTAAGCAAAAAGAAGATAATATACGTTGCTTAAATATGCTTGGCCATTTTGGTTTCGATTGTTTGGCTCATCAGCTGGTGGACAAATCTGTTCAACAAGGATTCTTTTTTAATATTCTTTGTGCGGGTAAGTGCCAAACCCCTCCCATGAATTATTTCTTAATTGTTCATTTCAACTTATTTTAAGCGCCATAACACTGGTGCTGTTTCTTTAAGACTATGTCTTTGTGTTTGTATTGGTTTGCATTTTCTTAGCCGTGTTAGTTCGACATTTTTTTCTCTAAGTGTTTCAGTGCTCTTCAAAATCTGATACACCTTTGTGTATTTTACCTTTCCATATTATGTTAATAATGGATGGAGTCAGAAGTATCATATATATTTCAAGGATATTCTAGTCTTTGAAGTATTTGGGACCATTCCAGGGAGGGGACAGGGTGTCACTTTGCAGATATCTTGTGCCCCTATGATGTATCTGTTTCCATACAGGGGAAACTGGAATTGGAAAATCAACCTTGATTGACACACTGTTCAATACTAATTTGAAAGACAAAAAATCTTCACATTTTTACGCAAGTGTTGGACTTAAAATCCAGACATATGAACTCCAGGAAAACAACGTTCAGTTGAAATTAACTGTTGTGAAAACAGTGGGCTATGGTGATCAAATAAACAAGGAAACCAGGTGGGTGTTTTATTATTTTAATTTTAAAAGTTATTATTATTTCAAGGAATTTGCTTTTTTTCTCCATATATTAAAAAGTAATGTTCTTCTTCTTCTTCTTCTGCTGCTGCTGCTGCTAAGTCGCTTCAGTGGTGTCTGACTCTGTGCGACCCCATAGACGGCAGCCCACCAGGCTCCCCCGTCCCTGGTATTCTCCAAGCAAGAACACTGGAGTGGGTTGCCATTTCCTTCTCCAATGCATAAAAGTGAAAAGTGAAAGTGAAGTCGTTCAGTCATGTCCGACCCTCCGCGACCCCATGGACTGCAGCCTTCCAGGCTCCTCCGTCCATGGGATTTTCTAAGCACGGGTACTGGAGTGGAGTTCCATTGCCTTCTCCAATGTTCTAGAATATATGTAAAATTGAATCACTTTGCTGTTTAGCAGAAATTAGAACAACACTATAAATCAACTATACTTCAATGAAAAAATAATAAAGTGGGTCTAATTAAATGGCATGTAGTTGGATTTTTTTTTTTTAATTCATTCAGCCACTCTTTGTCATTTGATTGGGGAGTTTACTCCTTTCAAATTGGCTTCCCTGGTAGCTCGGCTGTTAAAGAATCTGCCTACAATTCAGGAGACCTCGGTTTGATTCCTGGGTTGGAAAGATCCCCTGGAGAAGGGAAAGGCTACTCACATCAGTATTCTGGCCTGGAGAATTCAGGGTCTCAAAGAGTCAGATGCGACTTTCACTTTTCATTCTTTTCAAATAATTATATATAGTATATACTCTATAGTATATAGTAATATATATGAGTAATTATTCACAAGAAATGACTTATTATTTTGCTATATGTTTTCTATCTTGTATTTCCCTTGTTCCTCATTTCCTTTTTTTAGTTTCTTTGTATTTTGTTGATTTTTGTAGTGATGTGTTTTCTTTCTTTCTCTCTCTTTTTTCAAATGTATCTTTTATAGGTACTTTCTTTGTGGTCATCATGAGGCTTATATAAAGCATTTTGTAACAGTTTATTCTAAGCTTATAACAACTTCAATCACTTGCACAATTTTAAAGTTTTACCTGTTCTTCCCTTGTGATATCAAACTTTATATTTTTATGTTGCTCATCCATTTGAAGATTTTTGTATTTATAGTTATTTATACTTTTTTCTTTTTACTTCTATGTTACAGTTAAAGTGATTAACATACCTTTTTCATGATAGTATTACAATATTCCCTATTTGTCTATATTTACCTTTATTGACCTTTACCATTGAGTTTTATACTCCGGTGTGCTTTTGTGTTACTATAACGAGTCCACTTGCTTCAACTTGAATAACTCCCTTTAGCGTTTCTTTTCAGGTAGATCTAGCGGCATTTCTTTTAAGGCAAATTTAGTGGTGATGAACTTCCTCAGCATTTATTTGTTTAGAAGTATTTTTTTTTTCTTTCATTTCTAAAAGGCAGTTGGTAGGTTTTTTTCTTTTTATCACTTTGACTATATTATCCCGTTCTTTTCTAGCCTGCAAATTTTATGCTGAGAAATTGACTCATGGTCTTATGGGGGCTCCCTTATATGTGATGAGTTGCTCTTCTGTTGCTGCTTGCAAAATTTACTTTTTGTCCTTGAGTTTTTAAAAAGAAGTTTTACTGGAGTATAGCTGCTTTACAATGCTGCATTTGTGTCTACTGTGCAGCGAGGTGAATCCGCTGTACACATACACGTGCTGGCGCTCATTTGCTCAGGCATGTCTGACTCTTTCCAACCCGTGGACTGCAGCCCACCAGGTTCCTCCGTCCATGGAATTTTCCAGGCAAGAATACTAGAGTGGGTTGCCATTTCCTACTCCAACACATACATACAACCCCTCTTTTTTGGATTTCCTTCCTATTTAGGTCACCACAGAGCACTGAGTAGGGTTCCGGGTGCTAGACAGTAGATTCTCATTAGTTATCCATTTAAAGGAGATCAGCCCTGGGATTTCTTTGGAATGAATGATGCTAAAGCTGAAACTCCAGTACTTTCGCCACCTCATGCGAAGGGTTGACTCATTGGAAAAGACTCTGATGCTGGGAGGGATTGGGGGCAGGAGGAGAAGGGGACGACCGAGGATGAGATGGCTGGATGGCATCATGGACTCGATGGACGTGAGTCTGAGTGAACTCTGGGAGTTGGTGATGGACAGGGAGGCCTGGCGTGCTGCAATTCATGGGGTCGCAAAGAGTTGGACACGACTGAGCGACTGAACTGACTGACTGACTGAGTGTATATATGTCCATCTCAATCTCCCAGTTCATCCCACCCCTCCATTTCCCCCCTTGGTGTCCATATATTTGTTCTCTACATCTGTGTCTCTATTTCTGATTTGCAAATAAATTCATCTGTACCATTTTTCTAGATTCCACATATATGTGTTAATATACAATATTTGTTTTTCTCTTTCTGACTTACTTCACTGTATGACAGTCTCTAGGTCCATCCACACCTCTGCAAATGGTGCAATTTGTTTCTTTTTATGGCTGAGTAATGTTCCATTATGTATATATGCCACATCTTTACCCATTCCTCTGCTGATGAACATTTAGGTTGCTTCCATGTCTTGGCTATTGTATATAGTGCTGCAGTGAACACTGGGGTGCATGTATCTTTTGGAATTATGGCTTTCTCTGGGTATATGCCCAGGAGTGGGATTGCTGGGTCATATGGTAGTTCTATTTTTAGATTTTTAAAGCAACCTCCATACTATTCTCCATACTGGCTGTATCAATTTACATTCCCTCCAATGGTATAAGAGGATTCCCTTTCCTCCACACTCTATCCGGAATTCATTGCTTGTAGATTTTTTAATGATGGCCATTCTGACCAGTGTAAGGTGATACCTCATTGATTTGCATTTCTCTAATAATTAGTGATGCTGAGCATCTTTTCATGTGTTTTTGGTCATCTGTATGTATTCTTTGGAGAAATGTTTACTTAGTTCTTCTACCCATTTTTTTGATTGGGTTGTTTGTTGTTTTGATATTGAGCTACATGAGCTGTTTGCATATTTTGGAGATTGATCCCTTGTCAGTTGCTTCATTTGCAAATATTTTCTCCCATTCTGAAAGCTGTCTTTTTTTATCTTGTTTATGGTTTCCTTGGCTGTGCAAAAGTTAAGTTTAATTAGGTCCTCTTTATTTTTGTGTTTATTTTCATTACTTTAGTTGGTGGGTCTGAAAAGATCTTGCTGCAATTTCTGTCAAAGAGTGTCCTGCCTATGTTTTCCTCTGAGAGTTTTATAGTATCTGACTTACACTTAAGAATGCATTGAGCTGTATACCCACCACCTCAGCTGGCACCTAGAACAATTGTATCATATCCAAAAATTATCTTGTGCTTTAGTCAATTTATCCTTGTGCTGATATCATGCTGTATTAATTATTTTAGCTTCACAGTAAGTCTTAATATAGGAAGAATATATCTTCTTCATTTTTTTTCCCAGTATGTCTTGAGCATTCTTGGTTCTTTGCACTTATATATATGTATACATACAAAAAACTTGGATTCTAATTGGGACTGCATTGAACTGAGAGAGCATTTTGCCTTTTCTGTAAACAGTGGGTCCTTACAAAAATCATTCATTTTTGACTGTGCAGTATCTTCCTTGCTGCTCATGGGCTTTCCCTAGTTGTGGCAAGTGGGGGTTACTCTTCCTTGTGGGTCCCAGGCTTCTTGTGGTGGTGCTTCTCTTGTTGGGGAGCATGAGCTCTAGGCAGGTGGGCTCAGCAGTCACAGCACTCAGACTCAGTAGTTGCAGAACCCTGGCCCTAGAGTGTGGGCTCAGCAGTTACACTGTGCAAGGTTAGCTGACCCTCAGCATGTGGAATCTTCTGACCAGGGATCTAACCCGTGTCTCCCGCATTGGTAAGCAGATTCTTCACCACTGTACCACCAGTCAAGTCCAATAATGGGCCTTCTTATTGGTTTATAATTGTTATCTTTGTAAGGACATGTTATGAACATTTTAACTGCTGGGGCAAGCTAGTGAGTGCACATATTCACTATATAGTAAATGATAAAATCACAGACATCAGATGATATTAATCTGTTATGTTAAATGTTTGAATAATCTTTTTTTTTTCCAGCTACCAGCCAATTGTTGACTACCTAGATGCTCAGTTTGAGTCCTATCTTCAAGAAGAATTGAAAATTAAACGTTTCTTAGGTGACTACCATGATTCCCGCGTCCATGTGTGCCTTTACTTCATTTCACCTACAGGCCATTCTCTGAAGTCTCTTGATATATTAACCATGAAGAACATTGACAGCAAGGTGCGTTTGGTAAATCCATCAGCCTATCAAGATTTGATACTTATTTTGAAACAATACAAATCTTGAAACTTCCCTAGTGGTCCAGTGGTTAAGAATCCATCTGTGGGTGCAGAGGACATGGGTTCGATTTCTAGTCCAGGAAGATCCCATATGCCACGGGGCAACTAAGCCCGTGTGCCACAACTACTGAACCTAAGAAACAGTGCAAATCTGGAAAGCATTTGCACACGAGAACTTGACTTCCCCAGTGGCTCAGATGGTAAAGAGCTGCCTTCAGCGCGGAAGACCAGGTTCAATTCCTGGGTTGGGAAGATCCCCTGGAGAAGGAAATGACAACCCACTCCAGTATCCTTGCCTGGAAAATCCCATGGATGGAGGAGCCTAGCAGGCTACAGTCCATGGGGTCACAAAGAGTCAGACACAACTGAGTGACTTCACATATATATAATTTTTTTGGTTAATCTTTAGAGCATTTGTGTTAGTTTTCTAGAGATACCATTACAAAACGTCACTTAGTGATTTAACAATAGAAAGTGATTTAACAATAGACACTTATTTTCTTACAGCTCCAGAAAGTATCACCATGTTTGTTTTTTCTGAAACCTCTCAGTTCAGGAAGTAGATGGCCACTTTCTCACTGTCACCTCACATGATCTTTTGTTTGTACACACATGTGATGTCTCTGTGTGTCCAAGTTTCCCATTTTTATGAGGACACTGTTGGAACTGGGTTAATGCTATTTTAATGGCCTTAGATGATGCAAATGAATGATAAGTAGAAGAAAAAAGTTGATCTGTTCTACAATGTTGATAAAAAGTCTCTTCTGACATTTTAATACTCAATTGAATAAGAAATCAAATTGATCATACTTCATTTTGCTACTTACATTTTACCAAACCCACATGCATTGGAAGTGTAAGAAAATTTGAGAAGAGAAAAAACTGAATCTTCTAAATCTGATTTCTGATTAAAGTTTAATCTTCAAAAATACTGATGATTTTGGAAAGCAGTTTTATGAAGAAGTCATGAAGCTAGGGATTATCTGGTTACAAAAATGTGTTGTCAGATATTGTGAGGTTTTCACTGTAAAAATAACATTTAATAATTAATTCTCAATGGTGAGTTTTTCTATGCTTCTTTCTTAATAGGTGAACATTATACCAGTGATTGCCAAAGCAGATGCAATTTCTAAAAGTGATTTACAGACATTTAAGTGTGAGATAATGAATGAATTGATTAGTAATGGCATCCAGATATATCAGTTCCAAACAGATGATGAAACTAGCACTCACATGAACTCCTCGATGAATGTAAGCTTCTAACTATTGAATCTCAATTTTATTTGACGGGGGGAATGAAAATATAATTTATAAGTAACCTTATTAGCAATACAGAAGAAATTGGAAAACACCCTGATGGTGGGAAAGATTGAGGGCAAGAAGAGAAGGGGGCAACAGAGGATGAGATGGTTGCATGGCATCACTGACTCAATGGACATAAGTCTGAGCAAACTCCAGGTGATAGTGAAGGGAAAGAGTCAGACATGACTTAGCAGCTGAACAACAATGTTAGTAATTTAGTGTCACTTTTGTCTGACAAAGAGACTATAAATAAGGTATATTTCCCCAAAATCCAGTGTGGGAAAATGTTTCTTTTTCTTGATTTTGAAAAATATTTGCTGAGAATCAATTATTTTAAGAAGTATTGTATTCTTTTAAAAATCCTTTTAGAAAGATATAGTTCACATACCATATGACTCACCCATGAAAGTATACAATTTAATGATTTTTCTGTTCACAATGGGTGCAACCACATCTGCAACCAAACTGAGAAAATTTTTATTATATAATAGAAATAGAAATATTATCTCAAAAAGAAACCCCATACTCTTCAGCTTTTCTCCCCTACTGCCTGTCAGCCTTCCTCTCTACCAGCCCTAGGAAACAACTAATCAACATCTTTCTCTTCTGATTCCTCTGTTCTGGATATCATATGAATGGAATTATATAGTATTTGGTCTTTCCATGCTTTAATTGGCTATTAGTATGTCTTCCCAGGGGAAAAATTTACTCAGATCCTTTGTGCATTTTTAAATGAGCTCTTTTTTTTCTTTTTTTTGAGTTGTTAGTTCTTTATGTATTCTAGATACCAGTTGCTTATGAGATATATGATTTGCAATTATTTTCCCCTAATCTATTAGTCATCTTTTCATTTTATTTCTGGTGTCCTTTGAAACATGAGCTTTCTTAAAATATTGATGAAGTCCAATTTATTTATTTCAGTTGTTACTTGTGCTTTTGATGTTATAGCTAAGACTGTTTTGTCAAATCCAAGGTAATAAAGATTTTCTTATGTTTCCTTCTTAGAGGTTTTAAAATTGTGGTAAAATATACATCGAATGAAGTTTACCATCTTAAACCTTTAATTTTTTTATTTAAAAATTTTTAAAATGTTTTTGATATGGACCATTTAAAAAGTCTTTACTGAATTTGTTATGGTTTTATGAAGTCATTACTGAATTTGTTATGGTTCTGTTTTATGTTTTGTTTTTTTTTGGCTGCGAGGCATGTGGGATCTTAGCTCCCTGACCTGGTGTCAAACTTGCAACCCTTACTTTCAAAGGCAAAGTCTTAATCACTGGAATGCCAGGGAAGTACCCAACCTAAATCTTTCGAAGTTCACAGTTGAGTGGCATTATCTGTTCATAGTGTAGCTGCTATGATCGCCACCAACTATATCCACAGAACTTTTTTCATCTTGAAAAACTGAGGCTCTGCAATAAATAATAATTCCCTGTCATTCCTTCCATCAATTTTATGAATTTGACTACTCAAAGTATTTCTAGTAGATAGAATTATATAGTATTTGTCCTTTCCTACCTATACAAATATTTCTTTGAGTCTCTGCTTTCAATTCCCTTGTCTGTGCCAAGAAGTCGAGTTGCTGGCTTGTATGATAAATGTAGGTTTAATTTCTTGAGGAACCGCCATACTTTTTTCCATAGCAGCTTCACTTATTTTTGCATTCCCACAAAAAGTGCACAAGGTTTCCAGTTTATCCACATTCATACCAACACTTGTTATTTTCTATTCTTTTTTAAGCGATAGCTTATCTTAATGGATATGAGTTGCTATCGCACTGTGGCTTTTTTGTGTGTGTGTGTGTATAATCATCTTTATTATAGTTCATGAGTACTGACATGGATTTCTTTATTAAGACATGTAGATTGTCATGGGCAGCTGCTTTCCACTTTTACTTGAGATGGGTGAAGAAGCCAGTGTTAGTGTCATTACATCAAGTTTTCACCTGATAGGAAACCTGAACAGGTCTCTTGGGTCTTGTAGGCCACTGTTATACTGTCCCCAGACCTGCCTGCACCCAAGTGTCTCTGGAATTCCCTATACATTTCAAAAGGCACTTGGGCAAGAGAACACTATTTCTCTGCTTGTGTTTAAGGTGCAATTCCTGGGTTAATATTGTGCATATACATCTCATAATTGCCCAGGCTTATCTTTAAATAATGCATTACTCATTTTATTAATCTCCCTACCAAACAAAGGACTCGAAAGCATTGTGTTAATCTCAAAGAAGTCAGGTAAGGCTCTTCTCTCCTCACATCAAGTTATTTGAAATCCCAAATGAAATGCTAGTGCCAAAGAGCAAAGCAGTAGCCTTTCCTGAAAAGCTGCATTGTGATTTGTTTAAAAAAATCATTTATATATTTATCTGTTGGCCGTGCTGGATCTTCATGTTGCAGCACATGAGCTCTAGGTGCTTCAGTAGTTGTGGCACAAGGGGCTTTGTTGCTCTGCGGCATGTGGGATCTTCCTTGACCAGGAGTCAACCCTATCCCTTGCATTGACAGGAAGATTCTTTACCACTGGACCACCAGGGAAGACCTGCCCTTTTTAAAAAATGGGTTGTTTGCTTTGATATTGAGTTGTATGAGCTGTTCATATATTTTAGGTATTAACTCCTAATTAGATATGTCATTCCCAAATATTTTCTTCCATTTCGTAGGTTGTCTTTTCATTTTTGGACAGCTTCTTTTACTGTGCAAAAGGTTTTGAGTTAAATTAGGTCCCATTTGTTTAGTTTTGCTTTTGTATCCTTTGCCTGAGAAGAAAGATCTAAAAAATATAGTGACCACTTATGTCAGTGTTCTTCCTAGAGTTATTTTTTAGGAGTTTCATGGTTTCTGGTCTTACATTTAAGTCTTTAACTCATTTTGTATTTATCTTTGTATATCTTATGAGAAAAAATTCAAATTTCATTCCTTTACATATTAATTGGGTAGTTATCCCAGCACCACTTATTGAAGAGACTGTCTTTTCCCATCGTATATTTTCCCCTCTTTTGTCCTAGATTAATTGGTCATATGTTGTAATTTTATTTCTGGGTTCTCTGTTCTGTTCCACTGATCTGTGTGTCTGTTTGTGCTGCTGCTGCTGCTAAGTCGCTTCAGTCATGTCCGACTCTGTGCGACACCATGGACGGCAGCCCACCAGGCTCCCCCGTCCTTGGGATTCTCCAGGCAAGAACGCTGGAGTGGGTTTACCATACTATTTTGATACTGTAGTTTTATAGTATAGTCTGAAGTTAAAGAGTGTGATACTTACAGTTTTGCTCTTTTTTCCTCAAGATTGCTTTGGCTATTTGAGCTCTTTTGCAGTACCATACAATTTTATTCTGTATTATGTAACAATTCCATTAGTTTTGTGGAAAATGTCATGTGTATTTTGATAGGGATTACAGCTTCCCTGGTGGCTCAGAGGTTAAAGCGTCTGCCCGCAGTGCGAGAGACCTGGGTTCGATCCCTGGGTCGGGAAGATCCCCTGGAGAAGGAAATAGCAACCCACTCCAGTATTCTTGCCTGGAGAATCCCATGGACGGAGGAGCCTGGTGGGCTACAATCCACGGGGTCGCAAAGAGTCGGACACGACTGAGCGACTTCACTTTCACATTAAATCTGTAGATTACTCTGAATAGTATGAACATTTTAACATTATTAATTCTTCCAATCCATGAACATGGTATATTTTTTTCACTAATTTGTGTCATCTTCATATTCCTTCATCAGTGTCTGATATTTTTCAGAATATTGGTCTTTCATCTCATCTTTTAAGCCAATTTCTAGGTATTTTATTCATTTTGATGCAATTTTAAATGGATTGTTTCTTTGATTTCTCTTTTTGATAGTTCGTTATTAGTAAATAGAAAAGCAACATGTAGAAATTTGTGTGTTAACCTTTATTCTTCAACTTTATTGAATTCATTTTTTATTTTTAGTGATTTTTTTGGTAGAGACTTAAAGTTTTCTGTGTATAGTATCATGTCATCTGCAAATACTAACAGTTTTACTTTTTCCCTTCCAACTTGGATACCTTTTATTTATTTTTGTTGTCTGACTGCTGTGGCTAAGACTTCTAATATTATGTTAAATAGAAGTGGGATCTCACACAAATGCTTGCAGAAATTAATCTGCACATATTTAATGCTAAGTCATAAAATCTGAGGCAGGGTAAATCACTTATTTGAATAAACTTATTACGTATTCTTGTCTCTGTTGTTTCCATAACAGAAATAAGAGTGACAGAGTAAGTCATATTGGTATAAGAAAATATGATGAAATTCATTTTTACTTTCTAGGGCCTCTTACCTTTTGCTGTAGTAGGAAGCACGGATGAAGTGAAAGTTGGAAGAAGGACAGTCAGAGGACGTCAGTACCCCTGGGGAATTTTACAAGGTAAGCATAACAAACCTCCATGAGAAGGCTTGCTCTGGAGTGATTATGCTTAAATACATATAGTTATAACTTATGTAAAATATAACTATAAATATATAAAACAAAATATTTTAACTTGAATCAATATTGGTAACTCTCATTAAACAGCAAATTAACAGTTACTGATAAGGAGCACAGATTCTGTTTCATTTGAGATAGTGATTATTTTGACTATAATTTATACTCACGGGGATTTTAAATTGAGAAACTGAGCAGAACCTTCTCATTTACCCCAGTCTGCCATATGCAGATTATCTCTGTGGTGCTAAACCATCATATTCAGAATGCTGAAAAGTTCTTTGAACAAAAGAACTTTGAACAACATGGAAGTATAAATATTGGTACTTGAAACATGTTATAAAAGTTAATTGCTACCCAATTTATAAAGCACTTTTAAGTGGTTACTAGTAAAAGGGATGGTAAACTATTTCAAAAATAAAGTAATAGAATTTATTTTTGGATAAATTATACCTAGACATTTATATTAGTTATCTAGCATCATGATGAATTAGAATATTGTCATAACAGTCATTTATTGTCTGATTCATATACTTGTGATACTAATTATTGAGGACTGGATTATCTCTATCTGTAGAGATAATGTTCCAAATGTTATTTTTAATTAATGTATTATAAATTTTTAAATTTATTAAATGTACTTAAAGACAACATATTTTAATGAATATTATATTTGGTTACAATATCATACCCAATACCCAAAATATTGTGATCAGTCTTTTGCATATGACAGGCACAGGAGAGAGCCATGTGAATTTATTGAGTGATTTTGAAAAGTGACTACTTCATTCTCACACACATGGTATACAAATACGATTTAATAACTACATCATGTACAATTGTTAAGGCCTTTACGTTCAGTTCAGTTCAGTTCAGTCACTCAGTCGTGTCCAACTCTTTGTGACCCCATGAATTGCAGCACGCCAGGCCTCCCTGTCCAACATCAACTCCTGGAGTTCACTCAGACTCACGTCCATCGAGTCCGTGATGGCATCCAGCCATCTCATCCTCTGTCGTTCCCTTCTCCTCCTGCCCCCAATCCTTCCCAGCATCAGAGTCTTTTCCTAGCAGGATTTAATTAAATTACTTAGTTTAGTGAAATTATCTTCTTTAAAAGAAGATAATTTATAGTTTATTTATAGACCAGGAAATTTGCTTTAAGTTTGTTAACCAGAGATTAAATAGGAAACAGTGAAATAATATGTTACATTATATTAGTATATAGCATCAGTTCATCAGTTTACTGCTCTGTAAAATACCTTGAGAATGTTCATTTGAAAAATACTAAATTGTTAAAGAAAACCTATGCTATATAAGTTTCAAAACCACAAAATTAAAAGACCCTTGCTCCTTGGAAGAAAAGCTATGACCAACCTAGACAGCATATTAAAAAACAGAAATATCACTTTGCCGACAAAAAGTCCATATAGTCAAAGCTATGGTTTTTCCATTAGTCATGTATGGATGTGAGAGTTGGGCCATAAAGAAGGCTGAGTGCCAAAGAAATGATGCTTTCAAATTGTGTTGGAGGGGACTCTCGAGAGTTCCTTGGACTACAAGGAGATCAAATCAGTCAATTCTAAAGGAAATCCATCCTGAATATTCATTGGAAGGACTAATGCTGAAGCTGAAGCTCCAATATTTTGGCTACCTGATGAAAAGAGCCAGCTCATTGAGAAGAGTCTTTTCCTCATTGGAAAAGACCCTAATGTTGGGAAAGATCGAAAGCAGGAGAACAGGGGACAACAGAAGATGAGATGGTTGTGTGGCATCACCGATTCAATGGACATGAGTTTGAGCAAGTTCCGGGAGACGGTGAAGGACAGAGAGGACTGGTATGCTGCAATCCATGGGGTCCCAAAGAGCCAGACACAGCTGAGCGACTGAACTGAACTGATGCTATATACTAATATAATGTAACATTATTTCACTGTTTCCTATTTAGTCTCTGGCTAATAAATTTAAAGCAAATTTCCTGGTCTATAGGTAAACTGTATCTATAATTGACATGTACCCTATGAGCGTAGTTACATGGTTAAAAGATTTATAGCTATTATTCAGAATGCTCTAAGCTCATTCAAGAATACTTATTGAGTGATAGGGATTGATAATAAGTTTTGTGGTTTTATTATTTTTCTGCCTAGTGGAAAATGAAAACCACTGTGACTTTGTTAAGCTCCGGGATATGCTTCTTTGTACAAATATGGAAGACTTGAAAGAACAGACTCACACTTGGCACTATGAACGTTACAGGTGCAACAGACTTCACATCATGGGATTTACTGACATGGGTCCAAACAACCAGCCAGTTAGGTGAGTGGACATTTCTCTTGAACAAGATGATAGGTGACTTGGAAATCCCCTACAACCATGAGATGTGATTACTTTGGAATAAGAATAGCTCTGCTTCTCATGTTCTGGGCCATCTGAATCTTGTGGTTTTTCATTATCTTCAGACCTTGATGGAGGGTTAGTAGGAGCAACATAATGCAAGGGCTTATTTATATGCCTCCAATATGTACATGTTCCTGGAGGAGGGCATGGCAACCCACTTCAGTATTCTGGCCTGAAGTGTCCCATGGACAAAGGAGCCCGGCAGACGACAGTCCAGGGGATTGCAGAAGAGTCGGATACGACTGAGCGACTGAGCACACACAATATGTACTTGTGCTGAAACCCTCCATGCCAATCCCAAAGAGAGAAGAAGTTTTTACAGGCAAAATTTGGGAGGGAGGGCTGTACGGTGTGTACCCTCACCTTATTGGTTGGTGGTGAGGTAACAAGATGGTGTTCGATCATCAGCCTTCTGGTTTCAGCCAGTCTGGGGTCCATATGCTTGTGCTCAGCCTGAAGCTGTCATCCTCCACCTGGGTAGGAGCCTTGGTTCCTGTAGAACTCAGAGGCCTGCTTCTGTGTCTTGGCTGTTGTGAATAGTGCTGCTATGAGCACAGGGGTCCAGGTATCTTTTTGAATTATAGTTTTGTTCTGGCATATGCCCAAGAGTGGGATTGCTGGATCATATAGCAACACTATTTTCAGTTTTGGGGGGAATGTCTATACTTCTTTCCATAGTGGCTCTTCCACTTTACATTTCCACCAGCAGTGAAGCTTTTTTTTTTTTTTTTTCTCACACCCTCTCCAGCATTTCTTATTTGTAGACTTTTTCATAATGGCCTTTCTGACTGGTGTGAGGTGGCACCCCATTATAGTTTTGATTTGTATTTCTCTAATAATTAGGAATGCTGAGCATCTTTTCGTGTGCCTGACGGCCATCTGTATATCTTTTTTGGAGAAATGTTTATTTAGGTCTTCTGTTTGTATTTCATTTGGGTTGTTTGGTATTTTGTTTTCAAGTTATATGAGTTGTTTATATTGGGTTGGTCAAAAAGTTCATTTGGGTTTTTCCATACAATGTTACATATTATTAATATACAATATATATTTTTATATGTTTATTTATATTAACATTTTCATATAAGAGCACACACATTTCTTTTTAGTTTTCAAGAGATCTATGAAGCCAAAAGGCAGGAGCTCTTGGAGCAATGTCAGAGGGAAGAAGAAGAGTTGAAACAGAAGTTTACGCAGCGAGTAAAGGAGAAAGAAAGAGCATTTAAAGAAGCTGAAAAAGAGGCAAGTCCTGCTAGTTTGATATAATCCATATTCAAGTTTAGGTGTCCTATTAAATTGGGTGTTTTCATCTCAAGAGTTTAGATGATTTTGTTGAAGGATACTTTCTATTCTTCAAAAAGTAGCTATTTACCATGTAAGTTTTGGATGCAGCCTTTAAAAAAATGATTGCCTGTAATCTTATTTTTCCTAGAGCATTTAGACAGTCAGCTTTTTTGAATTTTTTTAAACTGAAGTATAAACTGACTTACGATATTGTATCAGTTTCGGGTATACAACATTGAGACAATATTTTTATATATTAAATACCATCTGTCAATGAGGAGGGCATGGCATCCCACTCAATATTCTTGCCTGGAGAATCCCATGGACAGAGAAGCCTGGCAGGCTACAGTTCAGAGGGTTACACAGAATCAGACACGACTGAAGCGACTTAGCATGCACGCATGCACCATTTGTCAGCAGAGAAAGTTATTAAAATATTATTCACTATATTCTGTATGCCGTACAGTACATCCCCATGACTTATTATTTTATAACTGGAAGTCCATCTCCTTTAATCTTCTTCACCTGTGTCAATCATCCCTCTCCTCTGCAAGCACCAGTTTGTTCTCTGTATCTGTGAGTGCATTTCTGTTTCATTATGTTTATTCATTTGAATTGTTTTCTTTGGATTCTCTGTGTAAGTGAAACCATATGGTATCTATCTTTCTCTTTCTTATCTATTATCTACCTCTGACTTATTTTACTTAGCATAATACCCTCCCGGTCCTTTCATGTTGTCTCAAAAGGCAAGGTCTCTCTGTTCCATTGTATGTATGTATATGTACATATAGCACATCTTTAAGTAAAAAGTTTTCTCGGTGATTTTGATATCATTTATAAATACCACAATCTCACATCCCCAACCTTTCCAGTCATTCTTCTTGCCCTTGTATGTAGATGCTCATTTGCCCTCAGGTCTGAAAATGTATTTACGAGTGATATGACTCCAGCAGAGACACTTTTTGAGCCTACTATTAAGATCAAGTGCTATTCTAATGATTAGGGTAGGTTTGATAATCAGAAGGAAAGAAACAGGTTCCTGGGGATGTGCCCCCATAGGGTGCTTTAAGTTACAACTGCAGGTTTGTTTTACAGCTACAGGACAAGTTTGAACATCTTAAGAAGATCCAACAAGAGGAGACAACGAGACTTGAGGAGGAGAGGAGACAATTGGAAGAAGAAATCCTAGCATTTTATAAAATGAAGGCCTCCCCTGGAACCTTGCAGAGTCAGGTGTGTACCAGTATAAAGAAGGACAAAGAGCGTAAGAAATAATCCTTTACCACTCTGGGTGTGGTAGAGCCCTTTCACTCTCTCGCTCATCCTCCTGTGAGATTTTCCTCATAGCACTTAATTCTGATTGAAATTATGCTAAGTTTTAAATTTTGTTTACTTGCTGTGTATTTCCTCTCCCTAGAAGGTGAGCCCCTTGAGAGCACATACCTTGATCATCTTGTTAGATGCTCTATTATCAGGGTTTAGAACAAGAGTAGCCTAGAATTGGTGCTCAATAAATATTTGCTAAAATGAAAGAAGATCAAAGATGTAGGTAGCACAGTGTAAAAGTGTTGATTTGTGGAAATTCTTTTACCATAGCCCTACCTGTGACTCTGGTGACCAAATATATGTATTATTTCATATCTAAATAGAGGTAGGGGATTTGTTGGCATGCAGTAGTACAGAAAGCGAATCCTTATGCTCATATTCCTTATAAAATTTTACTGATAATAGTTTCTTGATAGTTTTTATTAAATAAAATGCTGTTTCTGATTATAACTCTTATACTTTTATGTTAGACTTTGTAAAACTAATATTGGAATAAAACTTCAGAACTGAAAGAGAGTGAGAGAATAATGGGAAACCATGAGTAACATTTGGATGATAATATTATGCCTTACATACTAACATTTACTTAAAACTAAAGTTATCAAGGTTTTAGAAAATAAAGTAGATTTTAAAAACTATTTCCAGAGTTTCCTTCTGACTATATATCCTGAATTTTCTGCACTTACAATGTCAGTTCACCTGTTTGTGTGGCTGAACTTTACCATGACTTATTCAGCAAAAGTATTACCCTGGAGGGTCTGTGTATATTTACTCCAAAATTTTTCTCATATTCCTGAAAGAATAAAAAATTTTTCTGTTGTAATTTTTTTTGCTGCTTTCATTTGAAAGGCAGCATTTTTTTCAGGGCATCAGGCTATTGTGATTTAGGTTGGAAAGGGAAAACCTGAAATATTGAAAAAGTTGAGAAACAATGAAGAAAGAAATATCAATACATCAAAGCAATGTTAAAAAATAAAGCAAGGTTAGAAAATAAACAAAGCATGTGGTATCATTGATTTAAGGGACAGGGGGTAAAGAAAAAGGGAAAAAAAAGACATCTGAAGATAGCAAAAATATCAGGCTTTTTGGATGCCAGTCTTGTTTTTGGCTACTTATGGGAACTTCTCCAGCGTCAAGGTAAACACTCCTGTCACTCATTGAAAGTGAGAGTGCTGACAAGACTTTTCAGAGCCCCCTTTACGTCCTTGTTCCTCAGAGAATAAATAAATGGGCTCAGCATTGGCGTGACCACAGTGTACATCACAGAGGCTATTGCGCTGGTTCTGGAATTTTGGGTAGTGGCAGAACTGAGGTACACCCCAAGACCTGTGCCATAAAACAAGCAAACAAGTGAAAGATGAGACCCACAGGTGGACAATGCCTTGTACTTCCCCCTTGCTGATGTAATCCTCAGTATGGAGGAGACAATCCGAGAATAAGAAACAACAATGCCAGAGAGGGGAATAATGCCCATGAGCACAGTGGCAAAATACATCTCTATGATACTGAGAAGACTGTCAGAACAGGCAAGTTGGATAACCTGATTGATTTCACAGAAGAAATGGGGGATCTCCAAGTCAGTACAAAAGGGCAGCCGCAACACCAGCAAACTGCGTAGCAAAGAGTCCAGGACACTCAATATCCAAGATGCCAGCAACAGCAAGCCACAGAGCTGGGGGTTCATCTTGGTTGTGTAGCGCAGTGGATGGCAGATGGCTACGAACCGGTCATAGGCCATCGCAGAGAGGAGGAAAATGTCCAGTTCTGCAAAAAGGATGAAAAAATACAGCTGAGTGAGGCAGCCTTCATAGGTGATGCCTTTGTTCTGGATATAGAGGTTCAGCAGCATCTTTGGGATGGTGGTAGAGGTGAAACAGATGTCTGAAAAAGACAAATTGGAGAGGAAGAAGTACATGGGTGTGTGGAGGCGGGAGTCATAGATGGTGGTCAGAATGATGAGCAGGTTTCCAGCAATAGTTATCAGGTACATGGAGAGGAAAAACCAAAAGAGGAGAGGCTGCAACTCTGCCTCATCTGACAGTCCAAGGAGAAGAAATCCTGAAAACTGTGTGTGATTTTCCTCTTCCATATAGCTGCTGTGACTGTCTTCAAAGAGGCAATAAAAAAATACAAACAAATAAGCATTGTCAACCAATTGAACTACTACTGATTATATTTCTCATATCATATAAATACAGTTAATATTACAGTTTACACGTAATATAAATACATCCCTATATTTTGTTAATGGATCAGGGTCAGTATAGCCCAAAAGTTCAGAGGATTAAAAATGTAGCCAGTCTCCTTCTGCCACTGTCCCCACTTCAGTATGCAAACTACCTGTTCGTGATATAACAAACGGCTATATTCCTCAAAGCCAGCGTTATTTCTACCATTTCTCTGAGATAGAATTATGTAGCTCCTTGCTCTTCATTGTCACTCATGGACTCACAGCATTAGCATCATCTGGAAAGCTTGTTAGAAATGCAGAATTATATAAGAAAACTTAGGGATTTCCCTGATGGACCCGTGGCTAAAACTCTGTGCTCCTAGTGCAGGAAGCCCAGGTTTGATCCCTAGTCAAGCAACTAGATTCCACATGCCATAACTAAGACCTGGCACAGCCAAATTTAAAAAAAAAAATTCTTTTTTTTTTTTAAAGAAAACTTTTATGAAGCTCATGGCTAATAAGAATGCAGTCATGGTTCTAACCAACTTGTTCATCAATTCATTTGATCCTCATAGTGCTACCAGGTAGGCAAATTGCCACTTACTGGCTGCTTAAAGCAACAGTGGCTCAGCAGTAAAGAATCTGCCTGCAAAGCAAGAGACCCAGGTTCAACCCGTGAGTTGAGAAGAGCCCCCGGAGGAGGGCATGGCAACCCACTCCAGTATTCTTGCCCGGAGAATCCCATGGACAGAGGAGCCTGGTGGGCTACAGTCCATGGGGTCGCAAGGAGTCAGACATGACTGAGGTGCCTAACATGAAGCAACACCAGTGTATTTTCTTANAACCCACTCCAGTATTCTTGCCCGGAGAATCCCATGGACAGAGGAGCCTGGTGGGCTACAGTCCATGGGGTCGCAAGGAGTCAGACATGACTGAGGTGCCTAACATGAAGCAACACCAGTGTATTTTCTTACAGTTCCAGAGTCTATACTTTTGAAATCAGTTTCACTGAGCTGAAGTCAAGGTGTTGGCATGGTTGGCTCCTTCTGGAGGCTCTATAGTGGAGTCTGTCTTTTCCAGATTCTGCAGGCTGTCTGGATTCTTTGGTCCTTTTGTTCACATTACTCCAACCTCTTGTTTCCATCATCTCATGGTCTTCTGTCTCTTTGAGCTTCTGCCTCCTTTATAAGGAATGCTATGATTAAAATAAGTCCACCCAGACAAACCTAACCCTAACCCTGCCTCTCAGACCTCCCTCCCACTCCCCTTATTCCACCCCTCTAGGTCATCACAGAGAAGTCAGCCGAGCTTCCTGTGCTTTATACCAGGTTCCCACTAGCTATCTATTTTACACATGGCAGTGTATTTATGTCAATCCTAATCTCCCAGTTCGTCCCACCCTCCCCTTCTGCCCCTGTGTCTACATGTCTGTTCTCGACCTCTGTGTCTCTATTCCTGCCTTGGAAATAAATTCATCTGTACCATTTTTCCAGATTCCACATATATGTGTGGATACACTATGTTTGTTTCTCTCTTTCTGACTTACTTCACTCTGTATGAGACTCTAGGTCCATCCACGTCTCTACAGATGATCCTATTTCACTCCTTTTAGGGGCTGAGTAATATTCCATTGTGTATATGTACCACATCTTCTTAATCCGTTCCTCTGTTGATGGACATTTAAGTTGCTTCTGTGTTCTGGCTATTGTAAACAGTGCTGCAATGAAACAGCCAAGACATGGAAACATCCCTGGTTCTGAATTCTGGTTTCCCCACCATGAACAAATATTCAGAAAGTACTGGCTTATTCTTATGCACTGTGTCTCTCAGATATTTCAATTACTTCCCCGCTGCTTCCGTCCCATCTCTGTGGTGCCTCATCATCTCTTCCTCTGAAATGATGGGAGACTAGCATGTCTCCAGCACAATTATTGCATTGGCCCCAGAGAGATCTTTCTACAGTGTAAACCTACTCATGTATCATAGTTTCCTTTCTTCAGATGTTGGACCCGTTTTGTATTAAATTTAGAAATACCCTATTTGTATAACAGGGCACTTACTGATTTTTGTCTTGCCAAGCCAATTTCATCTTTTACTGTTCTTCATCTCTCGCACATTGTTCTCCAAGCATTTAAGATTATTTTTCATATCGTAAGTATGCAATGCACTTCTTAAAAATTGTGATAAAACTCACATAAAATTCATGACTATGATCATTTGAAAGTATACAATTTCATGGCACTTAGTATAGTCACAGTGTTGTACGAACATCACCAGTATTTAGTTCCAGAAATTTTTTGCTATCCTAAAAGCAAACCTTGTACCCATCAAGCAGTCATTCACCATTTACCTTTCCTCTAATCTCTGGCAACCACTAATCACCTTCTGTCTCTACTTATTTGTCTATCCTGGATATTTCATGTAAATAAAACCACACAATACGCAGCCTTTTGTGCCTGGCTTCTTTCGCTTATTATTACTCCACATTTGTACAGCCCAGTTTCTTCTGCCAGGAGAGCTCGTACCTTGAAAATTCCAATTCCTCCATCAAGACTCATTCCATCATTTTTCGCAGGGTCCATACTCTAATTTACCCTAGGTCTTTATTGCCCCCCGCTCCCTGACAGAACTGAACAGTTTTTATTGCACTCTGTCAACACTGTTTTGCCTACTGTGAGATTTTTAAAAAAAAATATTTATTTATCTGGCTGTACCAGGTATTAGGAGTGACATGCAGGATCTTTTCTTTTCTTTTTTTTTAGTTGCAGCATGTGAACTCTTAGTGGTGACATGTGGGATCTAGTTTCTTGACCAGGGATTGAACCCAGGCCTCCTGCATTAAGAGTGTGGAGTGTTAACCACTGGACCACCAGGGAAGTCCCCATATGCCCCTTTTAAAGGGATGGTAGCTGTCTGGCTCCAGCTACTTTTTGCCCAGTGGGAATATGGTCCTCAAGCTGTCTCATCTTTCAAACTGTCAAGAGAAACCATAAATCTAGACTGTATATGAACCTTACCCCAATTTGGTAGGGAAGTCCTTATCATGGGAAATTGCTTTTAGTTTTTTGGTCTTTAGGCCCCTCTTTGATGGAAGGAGGAACATCTTATCCCTTCCTTTATTCCAGAACACAGTTAAATGTTCAATTTAGAGTAATCCTTGCTAATTATTTCCTGAATGAAAGAGTTTGAATAGAAATTGTTGATAGTGGAAGATAAGAGAAACAGAAACAAAAGGAAAAGCTGAAGTAGATATGGAAGATAAACAGGAGAAAATGCAGGAGAGGAGGGAAGGGGCAGCCCATGCAACTGAAAAGCCAAAACAGATAAACCATATTAAGAAACAATAGGCCACAGTTGATGCTAAAACTGTTTCCAAGTTCTTAAAACTGGAAAGGCTTGGTTTTGCTGAACTTTTATTTCTTTATCTCTGTTAGGAACCTTGAAAGTTGATACCATTAATAGGGATCCTCCCTCCATAGCTCATTTATCTCATTTTTTTCTGCACTTACAAGGATTCTCTGGCTTCCCAAGTTGTATCACTAGAGTCAACTTACACTGACTCCTTTTCCGTTTCTCCTGTGAATAATTGTTAAAAGATGGGAGCTCTGCCCCCAGGAAGGGCAGGGAGACAAAACCACTCATGAGATCTCTGGAAGATACAGTTGTGCTTCCTCTATCACTGATTAAGCCAAACTGCCAAAGAGGTACAAAAAAAGAAACCCATTACAGCTTCAGAAGTTTCCAGGATCAAAGTCTCATTGTGCCTCATTAAATAAATTGTTACATTGTTACTCTGTTCTCTGAGGACTAGAATTATCTAGAAGCTAAGGCACTAAATAAAAGTTGATTTTGTTTTGGCAGTCGTGCCTCTTGGGAGTAGCTATGGATCTCAATGCATGTCTTCTAATCAAGGTTAGGATTATTCCCTTAGATGTGATCTGTAGGGAGCAGGGTATAAGGATGGTCCTCTTTATATCTCAGTGTAGTTAACTCATTATAGACCTAAAGCAAAGGGTTGGAGAAAGTCTGCTGAGCTCCCTAGGCTTTGACCAAGAAATTTGAAAATGATCAAAAAATGTAAAAATTACAAAGCTTCATTGTTTCTCTGCACAAAACATTATTATTGTTATTTCTAAACATTAGTTATCTGGACCTTTGCTGCTCCTTCAACTAAAAGACTATAATCATTGTTATCAGTAATCATTGTTAATACTTCATTTATCTTATTATTTTACTTACATAAATTTAATAAAAATGGAATTTCTTATTACAGTCTAAATATAGACTCTCTTCAGTGTCTAATGTACATTTTTTCATGTAAATGTCTAATGTATTAATACATTTTCCAACATCAATCATTCTCAGCAAATCAAAATAGTCCACCAAACAGAAATAGGTCTTTAAATACTTGCCCATTTGGGGATATTTATTTGCTTTCTAAGTTTTCTTTATGACAATATTGATTGATTTTATGTATGTCATTTTAGAACTGTGTAAACTATATCTTTAGAACTATATCTTGCTCAGTTTTTAAAGATATTTCCTTGATCATATTATAAATGATCATCTATTCCACTATATTCAGTTCAATTCAGTTCAGTTCAGTCACTCAGTTGTGTCCGACTCTTTGCAACCCATGGACTGCAGCACACCAGTCCTCCCTGTCCATCACCAACTCCCAGAGTTTACGCAAACTCATGTCCGTTGAGTCAGTGATGCCATCCAACCATCCCATCCTTTGTCATCCCCTTCTCCTCCCACCTTCAATCTTTCCCAGCATCAGGGTCTTTTCCAACGAGTCAGTTCTTCACATCAGGTGGCCAAAGTATTGGAGTTTCAGCTTCAGCATCAGTCCTTCCAATGAATATTCAGGACTGATTTCCTTTAGAATTAACTGGTTGGATCGCCTTACAGTCCAAAGGACTCTCAAGAGTCTTCTCCAACACCACAGTTCAAAAGCTCAAAATTTTTATGCTGTCAAATTTTTATCTTTTGTGCCATATTTTTATTTATCTATCTGCATAAAATGCTTAAATAATGAGTAGAAAAATGTTATTTCTGTCTACAACAGTTTTATGTCAGGTGCCAGGTTACTCTTTCAAACAAACTTCAGAATCATCAAGCTTTGCTGCAAGAAAAATACTATGGATTTATCCAATATTCGATTAAACTTCAAATTTAATTTGCAAACAATCGACATATTTATTGTATTCAGAATTCCATTCCAATACAAGAATTTGCCTTTAGGTATTTCAGCCTCTTTTGGGATAAGCTTTCCTTTAGTTTGTAGATTTTATGCTAATATACTGATAATAGTATTTTAATATATTTTAGGCTTATTTCCATTAAGGTATTCCCCCTATTATCTGATATATTAGGAAAACTTCTGATATTTCTGTATTTTTGAAGTATCATGTTAGTTTTTAGGATTTTTTTTTCTTAATTTTAAGATTATTTGCAAAATTCAACTTTATACTAATAATGTATGTTAGTAGTCCAGTCTTGTCTGCCTCTTTGCAGCCCCATGGACTGTAGTTTGCCAGGCTCTTCTGCTCATGGAATTCTCCAAGCAAGGATACTGGAGTAGGTTGCCATCTCCTTCTCCAGGGGATCCTCCCAGCCCAGGGATCAAACCTGGGCCTCCCACATTGCATGCAGATTCTTTACCATCTGAACCACCAGAGTTTTATAAAACCTATTTCACTATTAGGTCTTATTGCATTGATTTGACATTTCAGCGTACTATGAAAATTTATGGCAGGAGTTGGGAATTATTGATGGCAAATTGAAGATGGTGATGTTTAAAGACCCTGACCTCATCTCCTTCCATGGGTATACCAAAACTGCAACTACTTACAAAGCAACTATCTATGAGAACAATCTCCATGATAACAAGAACAACAATATTCCTTTAGACTAGTAGAAAAGATCTTCTACAGCTAAAGATATAAAGAAGGAACCACAGTGAGTCAAGTAGGCAGAACAGAGATGGAGCCCCACCCACCAGAGGCCAGCTGCTGTAGGACCCTCCTGAGCCCTGGTCACCCCAAGACCTTGCCCCTCTCACCAAAAACCCAGGACCAGCCACACCCACCAGCAGGCTGACAGTAGCTCTGGGACCAGAGTGGCCCTACAGCCATCATGTCAAGACTTGGCTTATCCATTAGCAGGCAGGAATGAGACTACCCTGAGGCATAGCCCCACCAACCAGTGGCTGGCAGCCTTGGCACAAGACAGCCTGACAACCAACTAGACCTGCCATGCCCACAAGAGATACCTCACTACAACAGAAGGACTCATGCAGCCCACACAGAGGGCATCTCTAAACCGTGTAGCTCTAGTGACCTGAAGGGAGTGCACCACTGGACCCCATAGGATATTTCCTACATAAGGCCCCTTCTCCAAGATCAGGAAGTATAACTAATCTACCAAATACATAGGAATAAAAACAACATATCATGCAAAATGAGATAATGGAGATGTATGCTCCAAATGAAGAAACAAGATTAAACCCCAGAAGAACTAAACTAATTAGTGGAAACAAGTGATCTACCCAATAAAGAATTTAAGGTAATGATCATAAAGATACTCAAAGAACTTGATGAAGGGATGAATAGAGTGAGAAGTTAGAGGTTTTTAATAAAGAGTTAGAAAATATAAAGAAATAAGGAGAACTGAAGAATACACTAACTGAAATAAAAATATACTAGAAGGAATCAACAGTAGATTAGATGATATGAAGAACACACACACAAACTGGAAGAAGCATAGTGGAAATCACTATAGCTAAACAGAAAAAGAAATTGAATGAGAAGAGTTTAAGAGACCTCTGAAACAACAGTAAGTGTACTAACATGTTCTTATCATAGGGATTCCAGAAGAAGAGGAGAGAAAGGGCAGAGAATATATTTGAAGACATAACAGCAGTAAACTACACTAACCTGGGAAAGGAAACAGATGTCTAGGTCTAGGAAGTACAAAGGATCCCAGACAGAATCACCACNAGTGTACTAACATGTTCTTATCATAGGGATTCCAGAAGAAGAGGAGAGAAAGGGCAGAGAATATATTTGAAGACATAACAGCAGTAAACTACACTAACCTGGGAAAGGAAACAGATGTCTAGGTCTAGGAAGTACAAAGGATCCCAGACAGAATCACCACAAAGAGGGCCACACCAAGACATCTTGTAATTGAAATAGCAAAAATTAAATATAAAGACAAAATATTAAAAGCAGCAAAGGAAAAGCAACAGGTTTCATACAAGGAAACTCCTATAAGACTATTAGCTGACTTTTTGGCAGGAAGTCTGCAAGCCAGAAAGGAGTGATGTGATATATTTAAAGTGGTAAAAAAGAGGAAAATCTACAACTAAGAATACTCTACTCAGTAAGGCTCTCATTCAGATTTGAAAGTGAGGTAAAAATTTTATAGACAAGAAAAGCCTAAAAGAGTTCCAGCACTATGAAATCAGCTTTACAAGCAACCCTAAGCAGAAAAGAAGAGTCACAGCTAAACATGGGAAAAGTATGAAAGGAAAAAATCTCATTGGTAAAGGCAAATATACAGTAAAGATAGTAGATCAACTACTTATAAATCAAGTAGGAAGGTTAAAAGGCAAACATAGTAAAATCATCTATATCCACAGTAGGTAGGTATTAAGGGATACGCAAAACAAAAGGATGTAAAATATGATATCAAACAGTAAACACAGGCAGAGGGACTAAAAATGTAATGTTCTAAAATGCATTTGAAGTTAATTAGCAATTTAACATAATGATTTTTATAAGTTGCTTATATATATATATAGCTTGCTACATATAAACTTTATAATAAATACAAACTATAATAGATGTATTAGATACACACACAAAAAGAGAAAAGAAACCTAACATAGTAACAAAGATAGTTGTCAAATCTCAGGGAAGAGAACAAAGAAAAAGAAAGGAATGAACAAGAACCAAAAAACAACTCAAAAAGTTTTAAAAATGGCAACAAGAACATACCTATCAATAACTACTCTAAAATTAAATGGACTAATTGCATCAATCAAAAGACATACAGTGACCAAATGGATACAGAAACAATACTCAAATATATGCTGTCAACAAAAGACTCACTTCATATCCAAAGACACACACAGACTGAAAGTGGAATCTGTTCTCCATTGATTTCTATGTCTATCTTCACACTAAACTACAATGTCTTGATTTTTGCACGTTTAGAGTAAGTTTTGAAGTCAAGTAGTATGAGACCTTCTCTTGTTTTCTTTCAGAACTGTTTTGGCTATTATAAGTTCTTTGCATTGTTATATAAATATTACATAATGGTCAATTTCTATCAAGCAGTCCTAACAAATATTAATTTGGATTTTACAGCATTCACAGAGCAGTTTAGGCAGACTTGCTCTATATCAGGTCATTTCCCATGAGCTCTAAACTATTACTTACTTCTAACATCAATTCATCTTTTTTGGGTGTTAGTTCTAAAAGATCTTGTAGGTCTTCATAAAACCGTTCAAGTTCAGCTTCTTTAGCATTACTGGTTGGGGCATAGACTTGGNACTCATTGGAAAAGACCCTGATGCTGGGAAAGATTGAAGGTGGGAGGAGAAGGGGACAACAGAGGATGAGATAGTTGGATGGCATCACTGACTCAATGGACATGAGTTTGAGTAAACTCTGGGAGTTGGTGATGGACAGGGAAGCCTGGCGTGCTGCAGTCCATGGGATTGCAAACAGTAGGACATGACTGAGCGACTGAACTGAACTGAATGTTTTCTAAATGAAGGGCCAAATGCCAGTTCTTAATCTGTGTTAAAAGCATAAAACTCCTAATTGACTTATCAAAGGCATCACGAAGCTAATGACTAGTACTTATGGTTTTATCTCAGAGGGAAACACCTCTCACCCTTGTGAGAAATTCTCACCTGAGAGAAAAACCAAACTAGTCCAGAGCCTAGAGATTATTTGCTGGGTAGACTGATTAATGGATCATTAATTTATTTAGTATGTTAGAAGGAGAAGTATCCTTTGGACTCAGAAATACAAGAATCATTGCAACATTTAAATAATGGCAATGCAAGTCCTTTCAGGGGAGAATAAAGAAGGGAACAAAGGTGTAAAGTGGTTCCAATAAAATTATATCTGAAGCATTTTTCATTGACGAGGAATACCAAAATAGAGTATTAGGTGTGGAGGCCTGTGCAGTGAACTGAAAACATTTAAAAATATTTACTATGGAGTGTATTTGAGCATGTTCTGTATATATTAGAAATCCAAGACCATAATATAACTTTGCAACAACAGTTCTTAAGATGAACATTTCACATTGGTAGCACGCTGAATATTCACATGAAAAAACATTGTATTTAATATGAAAAAGAGTATGCTAAAGAGCCTTACTTTACAATCATTTTATTACCTATTTGTGAAAGTGATGGACACATTTGAGAGGTAAAATAAAAATGGCCTCATTTCATCATCATCTTCATCACAGGAAGGAATTACACTAAGCTTTTTACATATGTCAACTAAATCAGTTGACCACCTCAGGACAGAGATACCACTATCCCCATCATTTGAGTAAAGATTCCTGTGTTGAGAAGATTCCCTGGAGAAGGGAAAGGCTACCCACTCCACTATTCTTGGGCTTCCCTGGTGGCTCAGCTGGTAAAGAATCCGCCTGCAATGTGGGAGACCTGGTTTCAATCCCTGGGCTGGGAAGATCCCCTGGAGAAGGGAAAGGCTACCCACTCCCGTATTCTGGCCTGGAGAATTCCATGGACTATATAGTCCATGGGGTCACAAAGAGTCAAACACGACTGAGCGACTTTCACTTCACTTTCNCCTGGTTTCAATCCCTGGGCTGGGAAGATCCCCTGGAGAAGGGAAAGGCTACCCACTCCCGTATTCTGGCCTGGAGAATTCCATGGACTATATAGTCCATGGGGTCACAAAGAGTCAAACACGACTGAGCGACTTTCACTTCACTTTCACTCACATTTTAAATGATTTTTTTTGGCTCTCTATAGACCAACAGCTAATACATGGTAGATTTGATATTCTAAAGATGGTTTCCTGATCTGAAAGTTTTGCATTTAATACCATTTAGAAAGTCTTTTGCCATTTCATCTTTTATAATCCCCGATATTGTATGTTGTAATTGTCTATTGTAAATTGAGGGTTGATTCCCTTTGCTCATTTTTCTAGTGGCATGTTCAACTGATAAGATGTCTTAACATTGTGAGGTATCATTCCTTTCCCTTGAGGATAATTTTTTTTTTTCCTGCTTTAGTAGTTACTCTGCATGTCAAGGGCCTGTAATGGGATTGGAATGCTGCCAGAACCAAAGGAGCTTTCTCCCTGTCATAATCTCTCAGAAATCTCCTGAGCATTTTGGATCTCTTTGTTTTCATATGTCTTTGTCTTTTCCCTCTCTCTGTTTTTGAAGTGCTTCTTTTGTTTCCTTAAATATAAGACACAAACTGGTCATATAAATACGGAACCCCATGGCCATGGTAGCTTTCCAAATGGAATTGGGTTACTGTTTCTACATTCTTTAGGGTAAAAATAATCAGATGTCCACAGCTTCCCTTGTATCATTTATTTCCTAATCATTGTGGCAGTGGTGAGAAGATCCTGGTAATAACATGACCCCAGGAAATCATAAAGTGGTAACACGCTCGGCATGTATATGTGTTGTATGTTGGTTGTGTGTGTGCCCTTGCATTTTGTGGGGCATGAGCAGTTCTCAGGGCAGTGGTACCCAGCCCATAAGCTCCAAATTCTGACCTTTAGTACAGATGCCGAAATGTTAACCAACAGATGGAAATAAAAGCATCATCATTACCCACAGGATTCCTTGGAAACAAAATTGATGAAGTATGAGGGATGGCATATGAATGAGGACTCCCTATGTCTTGAAGTTTCACTGCAGCAGAAAAGTCACCTGGTTTCTCCACATCCTCTGACAATATCTTTCATCACATTCCCTCTTGTTTCCTCTCAGCACACTGGCCCCATTTTGAGTTTTGGATGTCTGAAACAAGCCCCTTTTTCAGAGTTTTTGCTAAGTCTCTCTCCCTTGTGAAAGTGTTAGTAGCTCAGTCATGTGTGACTCTTTAACCCCATGGACTGTAGTCCTCTGTCCCTGGGATTCTCCAGGCAAGAATACTGGAGCAAGTTGCCATTTCCTCCTCCAGAGGGAACCCCAGGGACTGAACCCCAGCTCTCCCGCATTGCGGGCAGGGTCTTTAACATCTGAGCCACCAGGGAAGCCCCTCTTGTCCTTGTAGGGCAACCATTTACCCCAGAGAACCTCATGTCTTATATTCAGTCTTCCTTGAGTCCTCTAATTTTATTTGCAGGGCTTTTTGAATTCCTATTAAAAAATAACACCCTTTCCACTATTTTTATATCTACTCATTTTTTCTTCTTGACAGGTGATAGTACCTGTCACCATCTGACATGATACATAATATTTACTTACTTATATTTTTCACCATCATTATATTCTAGGGAATTTTTCGCTCAATGCCTATACCTCTTGCCTAGAAGATAGTTGGTACTCAGCATTTATTTTTCAAATTCATGAAAGCATTTCTCATTAAACTTTGCAATATATGACCTCTTTGGGGAAAATCTGAGTACGGGATAGGAATCCCTTGAAGAGCAGCCATGCCTGCTTGCTTAGTTGTTCAGTCATGTCCGCCTCTTTGCAACCCTGTGGACTGTAGCTCACCTGCTCCTCTGTCCATGGAGATTCTCCAGGCGAGAATACTGGAGCAGGTTGCCATTTCCTCCTCCAGGGAAACTTCCTAACCCAGGGACTGAACCCATGTCTCCTGTCTCCTGTACTGCAGCCAGATTCTTTACCTGCTGAGCCATCCGGGAAGCCCTTGAAGAGGATAAGAGCCGTATAAATAAATATGTTGATTTCTTGACTGCCTAATATAAATAGTAGCAATTCAAATGTATTAGCAATGTCTATTTGTGCGAAAATTAGTCATTATTTTTTGTTTCTTGCTAGTCACCACCACCATATGGTACCAGGCAACGTTACATAATTTTCAAGATTTCTTACGGGACTATCAAAAGAACCAGAACTGCAGTCCCTCCTATTTGAGCTTTTTTCCTCCATGTACATAATCACTGTGTTGGAAATTTGCTTAACATCCCAGCCATCAGTTCAGACTCCCACTTCCACATACCCACATACTTTTACCTCTCTAATCTGCCCCTTGTAGCCATCTGTTTTTTCACCACCACAATTCCAAAGGTGCTAGTGAATATATAGAGACAGAGAAAAGTTATAACCTATGAAAGTTACATCAGCCAGATGTATTATTACATATACTTTGTAGTATTGGATATCTTTCTTCTGGAATGCAAAATTAGGAAGTCAAGAAACACCTGGAGTAACAGGCAAATTTGGCCTTGGAATGCGGAATGAAGCAGGGCAAAGACCAATAGAGTTTTGCCAAGAAAATGCACTGGTCATAGCAAACACCCTCTTCCAACAACACAAGAGAAGACTCTACACATGGACATCATCAGATGGTCAATACCGAAATCAGATTGATTATATTCTTTGCAACCAAAGATGGAGAAGCTCTATACAGTCAACAAAAACAAGACCAGGAGCTGACTGTGGCTCAGATCATGAACTCCTTATT
Organism: Oreotragus oreotragus; assembly: GCA_006410675.1. Lineage (NCBI taxonomy): Eukaryota > Metazoa > Chordata > Mammalia > Artiodactyla > Bovidae > Oreotragus > Oreotragus oreotragus. The sequence continues at coordinate 447,395 of SJYX01000564.1, read as the reverse complement.
ACCAGATTCAGACTTAAATTGAAGAAAGTAGGGAAAACCGCTAGACCATTCAGGTATGACCTAAATCAAATCCCTTATGGAATTCACAGTGGAAGTGACAAATAGATTTAAGGGCCTAGATCTGATAGATAGAGTGCCTGGTGAACTTTGGAATGAGGTTCATGACATTGTACAGGAGACAGGGATCAAGACCATCCTCATGGAAAAGAAACGCAAAAAAGCAAAATGGCTGTCTGGGGAGGGCTTACAAATAGCTGTGAAAAGAAGAGAGGCGAAAAGCAAAGGAGAAAAGAAAAGATATACCTATTTGAATGCAGAGTTCCAAAGAATAGCAAAAAGAGATAAGAAAGCCTTTTTCAGCGATCAATGCAAAGAAACAGAGGAAAAGAACAGAATGGGGAAGACTAGAGATCTCTTCAAGAAAATTAGAGATACCAAGGGAATCTTTCATGCAAAGATGGGCTCAATAAAGGACAGAAATGGTATGGACCTAACAGAAGCAGAAGATATTAAGAAGAGGTAGCAAGAATACACGGAAGAACTGTACAAAAAAGATCTTCATGACCCGGAAAATGGACAATAGATTTGAATAAAGATTTCATCAATGAAGGCACACAAAGAGCCAGGAAGCATTCAAATAGTCTCAACATCATGACATTATTAGATAATGCAGATATTAACTACAGTGTGATATAACTTGATGCCCATTAAAATGCTTTCATAAAAAAGATAGATAAAAAATGTCAAGATTGTGGAGAAACTATAACCCTCATATATTACAGATAAGAATGTAAAATGGTATAGACATTTTGGAAAAAATTTGACAGTTTCTTAAAATGTTAAATGTAGAATCACCTTATACCTCTCCCAGAAGGTCCCATCTTAAGCATACTGCTATTCATATACTCAGTTTATTGGGTTTAATTTATCTGTTTATGCTCCTGTAAACATTATAGTATAGGTTTATTAGAGTATAAGCTCTCTAGAAACAAAAGTATATGTGTCACTTATCTTTGTTTCTGTTCTCAGTGCTTAGTACATGTAGTAGCTTTTCAATAAATATTTGTTGAATTAAAACCTACACACTAAGGTGTAATGAATCCAAAGAAGTCAGTAAGAAATACCTTCAGTGAAATATCACAGAGACTCAATAGGCTTGCTTGGGAAGCTCAGGAAATTTTGAAAAAGAGTTATTCAGGTAACTGAAGCAGTAATCCAAATTGAGGGGCAAATGTGGCTTATCTAGATATAGAGGAACTGTGTTGGAAATTTACAAACAGAGAAACAGCTTCTCATTAAAGAGACTTATGCAGAAATAGCTTGTCCAACTTCAAAAAGTAATGCAGAGGACTGTGTCCAAGAAAGGGGCATAAAAATATGAGACATAGCCTGGAACAAATCTATTAAACTGAAATAATAAAGAAGAGGTTTGAAAATGAAATAATAATACAAATAAAAAATGTTTATCTTTGCTTTTATTTTTAAAAATAATTTCTTAATTTTAATGATCATATTTTCAATTGTTTCATAAACATCATTTTTTTCTTTGTTTCTTTATTTATTTTTTAATAAATTTTTATTTTTACTTTATTTTACTTTACAGTACTGTATTGGTTTTGGCATACATTGACATGAATCCGGATTGTGGGGCTGCTGATCCTTTTAGGTACGTATTTGGAGATAATGTGTAGCATTTTATACTTTTTTTTTTTTTTGGATCCATTTAAACAAGAAATATTGGGACCCCAAAATCTTCATCTTTACTGCAAGGAAACTGAGGACTAGAGAGACAAAAAGTTTTTATCTAATGTGACCTTATGTGAAGATCTGACTTTTTGTAAAAGACCCTGGTTTAGGAAAGACTGAGGACAGGAGGTGAAGGGGATGACAGAGGATGAGATGGTGGGATGGCATCACCGACTCAATGAATATGGGTTTGAGTAAACTCTGGGAGCTGGTGATGGACAGAAAGGCCTGGCGTGCTGCAGTCCATGGGGTCGCAAAGAGTCGGACATGACTGAGCAACTGAAAAACAACAAAAGTGACTCAACATCTCGGTGACAGAACCTAAGAATCAACCTGGGACCTAGGTTCTTTGTCCAGAATTTTCTCTCCTTACCTTTGCTAAACTGTCACTATTATACATTTTTTCCATTCTTATTATTATATGTATGTGTATGTGTGTGTATTCTAGAAGTATGGAGATGCTGGATGGGATATACTGGCAGCAGCTTGCCAAGTAAAATTGTGATGGTTAATAATAGTAATGGTTAAAACGTATTGTGTTTTCTTCTTTTTGGCATAATGCACTGTGCTGAGTATACCATACACGTGATTTCTATTGATCATCTCCGCCTCCTAGAATTTACATATGAAAAATCAGGCCCATAAAATGGAAGAAAACTGTTCAGTGCCACTTAACTAGTAAGAACGAGTGTTCAGGCTGCCTGACTCAGAAGTCCATGCACTTACATGTCATCTTATACTGCAACCCACCCCTCCCCATCTGCTGCTCAGTTTACTGCTTGTGTTTTAAATCATTTGCTTTATAAATATTCTTTTTAATGCTATTTCTCATGTTTCTGTAGTGAAAGTAATGAATACATCAGAGAATAATATTAATACATACCTCCCAATGCAATTACTTAATTGGTACCACTTGATACAAATTCTTGAACAGTTTTGCTATTGGACTTTGCCTTATAAAACTATAAAAAAGAATCAGTGTTTTAGAACAGTTAGCTCTAGCAACGTATCTTGAAATAAAAATTGGCATGCTAATTAAAATATATCATTTATGGGTTTTTAGAGAGCATTTTTGTTATACTTCTAAGACAGAAGCAAAAGCAAAAGAATGGAATAAACAGGCTATATCAAATTCATTAATCTTAAGGACACTTAAATGAGAAAGTTTAATTCTGTAGCCAAGAAACTTAAGTTTACCTTTATGGGATGAGAAAAAAAAAAGTGCTCTCTAAGCCAATTAAGAGTACAAACATAATTTCAGGGCAAATACTCAGCTTAACACTTGAGAATAAAAGGCTTCCTGATAAGCATTAATGGGCTAGTTACAAGTGATTCTTATCAAGTACAACAAATGTTGAGTCTCATCATTGTGTTGTGCCTGGATCCTCCGAGCCTTTTCTCCTCCAGCCCCACTCTCAGCCTCTAAGCCATGCAACCAGCAGAACAGACAAGCAGATGTTTGCACATCATTGTTCACTTAGTCTTGAAGTACTTGTCTGGGCTTTGCTCGATATAGCCGAATTCTAACCTACTTACCCATTCTCTCATGTCAAGCCTTACTACAATTAAGGGCTGGGAGTTGACACTACTTTTTAATTTACAGAAAAGGCCTCCCTACTTGATTACCATCGAGATTCTACCTCTAGTGCTACAACCTCACATAAAGGCAGAAAAGCATCTCTCTTTGTTTATCTTTCCCCCCAAAGTCTGAAATTTAGGAGGTACTTCAGTCAGAATTATACGTCTTCTTTAAGAAGTTCTCAGATTGAAGGTTCATTAACATATCTAGTTGGCAAATGTATTATTAAACTGCATGTTATGTGTGGTTGAAGGTACCGAATGGTATTTTCATAAAATCATTAGTATCGTCCTAATTATAAAGCTTTACCTGAACTATTGACTCTTGACCGAAGATGTCCTCCTTTTAAAAGATTCTCAATATTTCCACTAGACACATATATTTTAAATGTGAAGTGAACCTTTCTTGTATTCCACAATGACCTAGATAATTATCATGAATGATTTCCATAAAAATTAACAACCTATCAAGACTAATAGAAAATGTATTTACTGGATATCTGACATAGTTAATGCATGAGGAGTTGCTAGGAAAAATCAGCACATCCACATTCATCACCAGACTCAAATTCAGAAGACATTGGTGATGATTACATTTAGGAAATGGGCCTCAAAGCACTTTTGTGTCAGCAGTAATCTTTTGACACAAATTTTCCCTATTATTGGAAAATGTTTTTAGTAGTAGTAATTAAATTTTCAAATTAACTTAACCATGATATTTCTTAGTGCTCTCCTCCCTACCCTCTTACAGCCTCACAAAAGAATATTGTTTTCAGTCACATAGTTATCTTGTACTTTCTATTGTGTGATTGGAGAAATTTTATTTTATTAAAAAAGGTGAATTTGGGGTTCAAAGTGGAAAATAGTTACTGATGGGTTTCAACTACTGAAGAAGAGCATCATGGCTTCACATATTCTTTATTAAAGTAACCATATAACCACAAATCAAGTAGTTTATATAATTATGAATAGGGAGAAATTGTCACCATAGAGATGGTTTATTAATATATGTGTGTGTGTATATATATACATATGTGTGCGTATATATGCACCAGAAAAAAAATCACAGAGGCTTTATTCAGAGACAGAAACAAAACCAGAAGCAAATCCACTTTGCTTTGGTCCCAAAGTCCAATTCTGAGGGCTCAAAAAGTTTGAGCTTTGATTTAATCAAGTGGCAAGCCCCAGATATTAGCAGATCTTCTTCGTTGTCTCAAAATACCTTCTCTTTTATATTGTACCTTTATCCTGATATTTTTAAAAATATATTAAGGGTATAAACTAAAAACAGAAAAGACTTTATTAATCATCTAGTCCAACCGTCACATTTTATAGATAAGACAACTGAGGCTGGGGAAGGGAATTTGCTGAAACAACCAAATGGCTTGTCAAACCCTTCTACAACATACTTTGACCTCAGTGCAGCTTTTAAGTTGAATCCAAAGTAACTGCTTTAATCCATCTCTTTAAAAATAAGGACAAAGAAGAGAATACTTGCATCAACTTTAGGGCTTTCTTCCTCCAACCTTGCTTATTTCTTCAAGATTAATGTTTGAGCCACTGGCCTCTAATTCTTCTTCAATCATGAAAGGGTATAGCAACAGAAAAAAAGCTATGATATCTTTTCCTCATGGAGAACCTTGACCAGTGCCCCATGATTTATCTTTTTCAAATTTCTTTTTGCCCCAATTATTTCCTTTATTGCTACAATGGAAGTCAGAAATACCAATAATTATTTGCCCATTTTGAATACAGCATTCCTAAGAATAGCGAGGAGAGATAAGAAAGGCTTCTTCAGGGATCAATGCAAAGAAACTGAGGGAAAAAATAGAATGGGAAAGACTAGAGATCTCTTCAAGGAAATTAACAGATTCCAAAGGAACATTTCATGCAAAGATGAGCACAATAAAGGACAAATGGTATGGACCTAAAGAAGCAGACGATATTAAGGAGAGGTGGCAAGAATACACAGAAGAAAAAAAAAATAATAAAGTCATACATTTAGTCCAAGTTAAAAAAAAAATACACAGAAGAACTGTACAGAAAAGATCTTCATGACACAGATCACCACAATAGTGTGATCACTCNGCAAAGATGAGCACAATAAACGACAAATGGTATGGACCTAAAGAAGCAGAAGAGATTAAGGAGAGGTGGCAAGGATACACAGAAGAGAAAATAATAAAGTCATACATTTAGTCCAAGTTTTAAAAAAAAAATACACAGAAGAACTGTACAGAAAAGATCTTCATGACACAGATCACCACAATAGTGTGATCACTCACCTAGAGCCACACATCCTGGAATGTGAAGTCAAGTGGGACTTAGGAAGCATCACTATGAACAAAGCTAGTGGAGGTGATGGAATTCCAGTTGAGATATTTCAAATCCTAAAAGATTGCACTCAATAGGTGTTGCACTCAATATGCCAGCAAATCTGAAAACGTCAGCAGCGGCCACAGGACGGGAAAAGGTCAGTTTTCATTCCAATCCCTCCAAAAATTACAGTGCCAAAGAATGCTCAAACTACTGCACAATTGCACTCATCTCACAAGCTAGCAAAGTAATGATCAAAATTCTCCAAGCCAGGCTTGAACAGTACATGAACCATGAATATCCAGATATTCAAGCTGGATTTAGAAAAGGCAGAGGAACCAAAGATCAAATTGCCAACATCTGCTGGATTATTGGGCTTCCCTAGTGGCTTAGACGGTAAAGCATCTGTCTGCAATGCAGGAGACTTGAGTTCGATCCCTGGGTTGGGAAGATCCCCTGGAGAAGGAAATGGCAACCCACTCCAGTAATCTTGCCTGGAAAATCCCATGGACAGCACAGTCCATGGGGTCTCAGAGTCAGACACGACTGAGCAAGTTCAGCTGGATTATTGAAAAAGAAAGACAGTTCCAGAAAAACACAGACTTTTGCTTTATTTACTATGCCAAAGCCTTTGACTTGTGGATCACAATGAACTGTGGAAAACTCGTAAAGAGATGGGAATACCAGACCACCTGACCCACCTAAGAAATCTGTATGCAGGTCAGGAAGCAACAGTTAGAACTGGACATGGAACAACAGACTGGTTCCAAATAGGAAAAGGAGTACGTCAAGGCTGTATATTGTCACCCTGCTTATTTAACTTCTATGCAGAGTACATCATGAGAAACGCTGGAATGGAAGAAACACAAGCTGGAATCAAGACTGCCGGGAGAAATATCAATAACCTCAGATATGCAGATGAAACCATCCTTATGGCAGAAAGTGAAGAGGAACTAAAGAGCCTCTTGATGAAAATGAAAGAGGAGAGTGAAAAAGTTGGCTTAAAAAACTCAACACTCAGAAAACTAAGATCATGGCATCTGGTCACATCAGTTCATGGCAAAGATAGGGAAACAATGGAAAAAGTGAGTGACTATTTTTTTGGATTCCAAAATCACTACAGATGGTGACTGCAGCCATGAAATTAAAAGATTATTGCTCCTTGCAAGAAAAGCTATGACCAACCTAGACAGCACATTGAAAAGCAGAGACATTACTTTGTCAACAAAGGTCCATCTAGTGAAAGCTATGGTTTTTTCTAGTAGCCATATATGGATGTGAGAGTTGGACTATAAAGAATGCTGAGCACTTAAGAATTGATGCTTTTGAATCGTTGTGTTGGAAAAGACTTTTGAGAGTCCCTTGGACTGCAAGGAGATCCAACCAGTCAATCATAGGAAAGCAGCCCTGCATATTCATTGGAAGGACTGATGCTGAAGCTCAAACTCCAATATTTTGGTCACCTAATACAAAGAACTGACTCCTTGGAAAAGACCCTAATTCTGGGAAAGATTGAAGGTGGGAGGAGCAGGGGATCACAGAGGATGAGATGGTTGGATGGCATCACAGATGTGATAGACATGAGTTTGAGTAGGCCACGGGAGTTGGTGATGGACAGTTAAACAGTGTCAGACTTTATTTTTTGGGGCTCCAGAATCACTGCAGATGGTGACTGCAGCCATGAAATTAAAAGACGCTTACTCCTTGGAAGAAAAGTTATGACCAACCTAGATAGCATATTGAAAAGCAGAGATATTACTTTGCCAATTAAGGTCCGTCTAGTCAAGGCTATGGTTTTTCCTGTGGTCATGTATGAATGTGAGAGTTGGACTGTGAAGAAGGCTGAGCGCCGAAGAATTGATGCATTTGAACTGTGGTGTTGGAGAAGACTCTTGAGAGTCCCTTGGAGATCCAACCAGTCCATTCTGAAGATCAGCCCTGGGATTTCTTTGGAAGGAATGATGCTAAAGCTGAAACTCCAGTACTTTGGCCACCTCATGCAAAGAGCTGACTCATTGGAAAAGACTCTGATGCTGGGAGAGATTGGGGGCAGGAGGAGAAGGGGACGACAGAGGATGAGATGGCTGGATGGCATCACCGACTCGATGGACGTGAGTTTGAGTGAACTCCGGGAGTTGGTGATGGACAGGGAGGCCTGGCGTGCTGCAATTCATGGGGTCGCAAAGAGTCAGACACGACTGAGCGACTGAACTGAACTAGTCATCTGCCACTCCCTGCACTAAGTGATCATCATGTACAAGTCATCTTGTATCAAGCACGATATCATTATACCTTTATTATCAGTGAAACTATATCCTGTAGTCTCTCCTGTGTTCTGAGTGTAGTCAGTGGTCAGTCTCTACACTGTTTTTAAGGCTCATCCATACTGTGTGTGGCTGAATGCTCTTCCCATTTATTATCAGTTTACTACATTCCTATATTTAGGTTAATCTTCTACTTACAGTAAAATGAGTTTATTATGTCAATTAATTAAAATCAATTCCATTGTTTCTATGTCTATATATAGCACTTGGCTTTCTATCTAGTTAAAAGAGATATTTTCCACGCTATAAAATGAGAATCAGCTACATGTGCTCCAGATACTACCCTTAGCTATGCACCATGCATTTTTTCCTTTTTATCTAAATTATTGGAGTATAATTGCATAAAATAATAAATTATAAATGTTATATATTAAAAATTACATATAACTGTATAATTGCACAAAATAAACTGCATATTTAAAGTGTGCATTTGATGAATTAAAGGAGCTATACAAAAATCAAGGTACATATTGCTTGCTTCCATTTGTGTTTAACTTAAGACAGTGCACATGAATTTTAACTACTGTATTATGTAATTGTCAACAAATTTAAAAATAATTGTTCAATTATAGTCTCTCTGAGCCTCAGTTTCCTTATTTCTGAAGATAATGTGAGATACTAAATATAACTTCATATAGATGCTGTGAGGAATGATGAAATGTGTGGTAATTTATTTTTAGTACAGAGAAAATATTCACGGGCAAAGGTTATATCTGTGCACATGTGTGTATACATTTTTTTCAAAAATATGCACCCATATACCCACACAGAGATGCATCTTTTAGCCCATCTTATATGTTACAGGGAAATATGAAAATTGAAAATGACAGAAATAAAAAGAATGAACATTTGAATTAATATGAAATAAAAGAAAGATGAAATAAAGGTTTAAAGTAAGGTGAGTAATCTTGATTTTGATAATACATTGATTTTCATGTTTCATTGCCAAAAAAGCACCACAGTGAGAACCACAGTTACATTTATGCAATAAGGAATTTACTATGCCAGCTGACAGAGTGGAATATATCCAAACTGATTAAAAATTTTTTTCTACTTAATGTGAATTTTCAACATAGATTGCCCTTACTCAAGAGAAGCTAAATGAATTACTTGAAAGGCTAAACTTATTTCCCTAAAAAATTTTTATTGAATCAATGTCTCTATTATATTCCTATTGCTGCTGTCACAAAAGGCCACTTATTGGCTGAAAAGAAACCAATTTATGCTCTTAAAGTTCTGCAGTTCAGAATCTTGAAATGGGTCTCAATGGGCTAAAATCCAGATGTCTTTTCTGGTGCCTCCAGAAAAGGATCCATTTACTTTCTTGTTTAATAAAGATGTATTTGACTGTGCTGGGTCTTAGTTGCTGCACACAGGAGCTTCAATCTTCCCTGTGTCACGTGGGGCCTTTTAGTTGTAGTGTGTAAACCCTGGAGTAGGAAATGGCAACCCTCTCCAGTATTCTTGCCTGGAAAACTCCATGGAAGAGGAACCTGGAGGGTTACACTCCATGGGGTCACAAGAGTCAGGCGCGATTGAGCACGCACACATGTGAACTCTGAGATGCGGCATGTGGTATCTAGTTACGTGACCAGGGATCAAACCTGGGTCCCCTCCATTGGGAGTGTGGAGTCTCAACCACTAGGGAAGTCCTGATAAACTACTTTATTTGCTTCTATTTTTTCCTTATCATTGGATTGTAGGGGCTTTGTTTTTTTCAGCACCTTGTACTTGTTGCCTAGATAGCGCCTGCATTGTGGTAGGCACTCGGGTACTCCTCAAGTGCATGAAAGATATTCTCAGTAAAGCAGTAGAATGCATGACTTCTTAGGGAAAATGTTGAGATGTGACCAAAATTCCTAATCAGAGGTGAAACAGGAGACCCTCTAAAGAAGACAAACCCATACACAAAATATCAAAATTAATTTCTTGAGTGCAAATATATATTGTGACCTTGCAACCCAGGAAGTACTGTCAGTTATGTGAAAATGGGTCATGTTATTGCCCTCGTCTCTGTTAGTCCCCTTCACCACATGGAACCATGGAATCTTACAGGAGTTTCAGAATCAGTTCTTCTGGGCTTTTCAAAGGAAGAAGAAATACTGACACTCATATTTGTGATTTTCCTCTCCGTGTACCTGATCACTGTGTTTGGAAATCCGCTCATCATCCTGGCCACCGTCTATGACTCCCACCTCCACACGCCCATGTACTTCTTCCTTTCCAACCTGTCCTACGCAGACATCTGTTTTACCACCGCTACTGTCCCCAAGATGCTGGTGAACATCCAGACACAGAGCAAAGTCATAACCTATGCAGGTTGCATCACCCAAGTACTTTTTCCTATTCTTTTCAGGGTTGGACATCTATCTTTTGACCATGATGGCTTATGACAGGTTTGTGGCCATCTGTCATCCCCTGCATTACATGGTTATCATGAACCCCTGACTCTGTGGACTGCTGCTTCTGGTGACCTGGATTATAAGTGTCTTGCATTCACTGTTACAGAGCCTAATGGTGTTGTGACTGTCCTTCTGCACAGACGTGGAAATCCCCCACTTTTTCTGTGAACTCAATCAGATGGTCCAACTTGCCTGCTGTGACACCTTTCTTAACAACATGGTGATGTATTTTGCAGCTGTGCTGCGGGCTGGCGGTCCCCTGGCTGCTATCCTTTTCTCATACTCGAAGATCATTTTCTCCATATGTGGAATCTCATCAGCTCAGGGGAAGCAAGCAGCATTTTCCACCTGCGCGTCTCACCTCTCAGTTGTCTCTTTATTCTTCTGTACAAGCCTAGGAGTGTACCTTAGCTCAGCGGCTACCCACAGATCACACTCAAATGCAAACGCTTCAGTGATGTATGCCGTGGTCACACCCAGGCTAAACCCCTCCATCTACAGTCTGAGGAATAAAGACATAAAGGGGGCTCTGAAAAGATTCTTGGGGATGGCAGTTATAAAAGAGACAGTGGTCACAGGGCTGAAGAGTTGCCTATGATTTCGGGGCTCAAAGTCTCAGTGTCAGAAGTTATAATTCTTCAATCAGTCTGCGCAAGTAAAACTTACTCTTTCTATTTATTTCCTGAAAAATTTTAAACTGTACCAGGCTTTAGTTGAGTCACGCAAGATCTTCGTTGCGGCTTGTGGGATCCAGTTCCCTGACCAAGGAATGAACCCTTGCCCTGGGAAGTCTTAACCGCTGGTCCACCAGGAAAGTACCTGGAATTTTTATTTTTTCAACTTCTGTGTACAATTTACTTGATTAGACTTTCTTCTGTCTCTGATATCTAACATATTTCTCTTCATTTTCTTTCTGTTTTCCCTAATTTATTCCCAACCATCGATATGAAAAAAATGAGAAATTTTCATTTATCTCATGAAATTGCTTAGATTTCTTAAGAATAATTTCTTCACAAATGACAAATAGTACCCCATGTAATATGTCTTTAGTTTTAGTAGAAGAAGAGTCATGAGTTTTGTCATTCCAATGGGAACAACCAAACGTGGCAACTTTGCTATTTCTGTAATTTTATAGGAGAGGAAAATCTAAGACCAGTTTTTCACTTTTGGGTCCTTCATTCCTCTCTCTATTCCCTCAGCCGTGTCTGATTCCTTGCAACCCTGTGGACGTAGCTTGACAGGCTCCTCTGTCCATGGGATTCTCCAGGCAAGAATACTGGAGTGGGTTGCCATTTCCTTCTCCAGGGGATCTTCCTGACCCAGGAATCGAACCCTGTGTCTCCTGTATTGCAGGGAGACCCTTTACTGTCTGAGCCACCAGGGAAGACCTCTCTATATAAAACTATCTTACCTGGTCTTCTTGATAATGTAGACTTAACCTACTAGTTTTTTTTGTCATTGGTTTTTATTCTCTTTATTAAGATACTGTACTCTCTTCCAGGCTCTAGTCCACAGTGCCTACTATTGTCACTGAAATAACTGAATATCAAATACATTTATTCTAATGGCATCTACACTGAAACAGAAAGTTGAGTAATGTGGCCTTAGAGTCAGACATAACATTATGATGAAGCATATTTTAAATTATACTCTGTATTTCATGTATTAAGTTTCTTTTCAAGCTGTACATCTACTCACTGAACTATGGAATACCAATGTCAATGTGTAAGGGAATTTATTCATTGAGATGAAGAATGTTAGCAGATTTTATGTTTTCTCATTCAATTTCCTCACTGTTTCTGCTTGAAAACGTACAGTGATGCTACAAATATGACTTCTTCCATTGTTCTAAATAAAGTATCTCATTCATTTCCAAATTTTGTCATAAACACTAAACAGAGTGAATGAACAATATCATCCATTATATATCTCTTATATAGAAAGGAATTTCTTCTATTTGTATGATCAAGACTAACTTGTAAGAGAACATGAATACTGCTTAGTCATATGATTCAGAGTCAGCAGTTTTTCTTCACAAACATGCATATTCTTGCAAATTCTCCTGGGAACCTGGAAAGAAATACCAATATAGTCATTTTTAATATAGTTATCTGATAAAAACTTGAATGACAAAGTGACCAGAAATGTTGTCTTCAAATGTCAGAACAAAAGACAAAAATAAGAAGCAATAGGGCTGCCCTGGTGGTCTAGTGGTTAAGAATCCACCTGCCAGTGCAGGGGGCAGGGGTTCAGTCCTGGGTGGGTAGATCCCACATGCTCTCGAGCAGCTAAGCCTGTGTGCCACAACTCCTGGGCCAGCGCTCTAGAGCCTGGGCTCTGGAACAGGAGAAGCCACTGCAGTGAGAAGCTGGCATACCGCGACTGCAGTAGCCACTGCTCTCTGCAACTAGGGAAAGCCCGTGCACAGCAATGAAGACTCAGAGCAGCCAAAATAAATCAATCTTTTTAAAAAAGAAGATGAAACAACAGGTTATTACAATCACCCTTAACTAAGTTCACTTTGATTGTCGTATCTTTCGCTATTGCTGCATAACTAGCCATACAGAAATAAAATGGTTGAACACAATGTGTTTAGTATTGAATGAGAGGATGGTGGGGAGGCGTTTGGAGCTCTAAGGCGCTTCATGAGTTTGCGATTAGCTGCCAGTGTCTTCATTGTGTTTCTAGGCTCATTTATGAATCTGTGCATTGCTGTAGTGCTGTTCTGTCTCAAACCCAGTTACAGTCAGTTCATTCATTTTTATATTGGGGTTAATTTTGTCTACAAGAAAATGAGTCTTTAAAATGTGAATTGCCTTAATTCCATTGTACATATAGCCATAAATAACACTTTCCTTTTTCCCAGTTAGAAGACATATATCATATACCTATTCAATGTGACTCAGCTACCTGTGATCAAGATCAGACAGTATGGTACTGGCACAAAAACAGAAATAAAGAGCAATGGAACAAGATAGAAAGTCCAGAGATAAACCCGTGCACCTATGGTCACCTAATCTATGACAAAGGAGGCAAGAACATACAACAGAGAAAAGACAGTCTCTTCAATACATGGTGCTGGGAAAACTGGACAGCTACATGTAAAAGAATGAAATTAGAACACTCCCTAATACCATACACAAAAGTAAACTAAAAATGGATTAAAGACCTAAATGTAAGACAGGACACTGTAAAACTCTTAAAGGAAAACATAGAAAGAATGTTGTTTGATATAAATCAGAGCAAGAGCTTTTTTGACCCAGCTTCCTAGAGTAATGAAAATAAAAACAAAAAGAAGCAAATGGAACTTGATTAAACTTAAAGGCTTTTGCACACTGTTGTAGTTTAGTAGTTTGTTGCTCAGTCGTGTCCGACTCTTTGTGACCCCATGGACTGTAGCCTATCCTCCCTCCATGGGATTCTCCAGGCAAGAGTACTGGAGTGGGCTGCCATTTCCTGCTCCAGGGGATCTTCCCGACCCAGGGATCGAACCCGGGCCTCCCGCATTGCAGGCAGACACTTTTAGCCTCTGAGCCACCAGTAGGTAAAACAGGGAAAAGGAGTCCAAAATGGCGGTGGCTACAAGACAAGGAAGGGAAAAGCCCGAGAAATGAAACAAAAGAAGGTCCAAGGACCGGAGTGAGGACCTCAGGTAAAACAAACAACACTCCTGGCTGGCCCAATTTACATAGGACAGGACCCGGGAGAGATAAACATATAAATAAAAGAGCCAAAGCTAGCTCTCTCTCTCCCGCGCGCTGGGGCGCTCTTCTCCTCGTGTCTTCAGATCGATGTGCCCACACGCCTCGAAGATGGGTTTTCCTGCTATCTTCTAAATAAAACAGAGCTGTAACACTGGGCTGTAACACTGATTTGTCTAAGAGCTACAACACGGTCTATCCAAGACCTGAGAGCTGTGACACGCCGAGGGGGCTTTAATGTCCGTCACTCCAAATCTTTGTTGTGACAAGACAAGAATCGAGGAACTACACTCGCGTGACACACACCAAAGCAAACCATACATTAGATGAAAAGAGAATCTTCAGAATGCAAGATATTTGCAAACAAAGCAACTGACAAGGAATTGATCTTCAAAATATACAGATAGCACATGCAGCTCAATATCAAAAAATAAGCAACCTAATAAAAAAAATGAGCTGAAAATCTAAACAGACATTTCTCCAAGGAAGACATACAGATGGCCAAGAGGCACATTAGAAGATGCTTACCATCACTAATTATTGTTATAGAAATGCAAATCAAAACTACAGTGAGATATCTCCTCACACTGGTCAGAATGGCCAGCATCAAAAAATCTACAAACAATAAATGCTGGAGAGGGTGTAGAGAAAAGGGAACCCTCTTGCACTGTTGGTGGGAATGTAACAGCCACTATGGAGAATACTACAGAGGTTCCTTAAAAAACCAAGACAAGAACTACGATATGACCCAGCAGTCCCAACTGGGTATATAGCTTGCTGCTGCTGCTGCTATACCTTGGGAAAACCATAATTCAAAAAGGCACACACACCCCAGTGTTCACTGCAGCACTATTTACAACAGCCAGGACATGCAAGCAACCTTAATGCCTATCAACAGAGGAATGGGTAAAGAAGTGTGGTACATATATACAAAGGAATATTACTCAGCCTGCTGCAACAAAAACAGAAATGAGGTTTTTTTTCCTGCTGAAAAACAAGGAAAATAAAGAGAACAGTGAACAGGCTAGAGAAGAAACATAAAATGGCCTGAAAGAGCTAACCAACCTTAGTTTTATTTTAACTGTTACTAATCTGTAGTGTATATAACTAGATTTGTCCATCTCAAAGCTTACCTCCTATCATCGCTAATATTATATAAATTATCTCCTGCACCTGGTATTTCCTCTCCCTCACTCTCTAGCAGATCACCATTTATAGCTGTTTGCATTTCAGAAAGAAAGTTGCAGGCCAGTAAGCCAGAGGTGAATGGACCCAATTACAGGGCTGTTGGACCCAAGTACCAGGCCACAGGATGCCAAAAGTGACTGCTTCATAATAATGTCCGCAGAATGCAAAACCTTCACCACCTTGTTCCTTATCACATACCCTGGACTACAAGTTTCCACCTATAATACCCCATGTAATTCCCCAGGAAGGGGGACACAGTTCTTGAGGTGCTAGCCTATCATGTTTCTCTTTTGCCAGGCAAAATAAAGCTGCTCTCTTCTATTTCCTCCAAACTCTATCTAGATATTTCTATTTGGCCTCAATAGACAGGTAGCCAAGATTTTTGGCAGCAAGCTATCAAAAGGAACAAAATTGGGTCATTTTCAGAGACATAGATGGATCTAGAGACTGTTATAAAGAGTGAAATAAGTCAGAAAGAGAAATACAAATACCATATATTAACACATATGTGTGGAATCTAGAAAAGTGGTACAGAGGAACCTATTTACAAAGCAGAAATAGAGACACAGATGTACAGAACAAATGTATGGCTACTGAGGGGGTGGGAGGAATTGGGAGATTAGGAATGACAAGTATACACTGCTATGCACGGAATAGATAATTAATAAGAGCCTGCTTTTTCGTGTGGAGAACTCTACTCGATGCTTTGTGGTGATGGGAAGGCAATCCAGAGGGGCAGGGATATACGCATACATATGGCTGATTCACTTCACTGTACTGCAGAAACTAAACACTGTGAAGCAACTATACAACAATAAAAAATGATCCTAGATGAGTCATGCATCATTTCATTTTTTCTTTTTAATTAATTTAATAGAGTATGCTGTGCTTAGTTGCTCAGTCATGTCCAACTCTTTGCAACCCCATGGACTGTAGCCCGCCAGGCTCCTTTGTCCATGGGGATTCTCCAGGCAAGAATATTGGAGTAGGCTGCCATGCCCTCCTCCAGGGGATCTTCCCAACCCAGGGATCGAACCCAGGTCTCCATCATGACATAAAATAAACTGCAAATATTTAAAATATACAGGCAATAGAAGAAGTGGAGGACTTTCTTAGGATGATGTCAACAAGACAACAGTAAGGAACTTTCTACCATCTGTCCCCACCCAGAAAGAGCAAATTGATAATGATATAATTAAGATAATGATATCCATAATTATAACTACTATATATATGTATTTATATAATTTTAGTATATGAGAGAAAATGGCAATACCAATATGGAGGCCCAGATATCATGAAAGGCTTTAAAAAGTTGATTTACAATGTTGTGTTGGTTTCAAGCGTACAGGAAAGTGATTCAGTTATACATATATGTGTATATATATTTTTTATTTCAGATTATTTCCTCTTATAGGTTATTACAAAATATTGAGTATAGTTCCCTATGCTAAACAGTAAGTCTTCGTTGGTCATCTACTTAATATATAGTAGTGTGTGTATGCGGAGAAGGCAATGGCACCCCACTTCAGTACTCTTGCCTGGAAAATCCCATGGACGGAGGAGCCTGGAAGGCTATAGTCCACGGAGTTGCTGAGGGTCGGACACGACTGAGTGACTTCACTTTCACTTTTCACTTTCATGCACTGGAGAAGGAAATGGCCACCCACTCCAGTGTTCTTGCCTGGAGAATCCCAGGGACGGCGGAGCCTGGTGGGCTTCCGTCTATGAGGTCGCACAGAGTCGGACCCGACTGACGCAACTTAGCAGCAGCAGCAGCAGCAGTGTGTGTATGTTAATCTCAAACTTCTAATTTATCCCCCCTTTTCCCCTTTGGTAACTATGAGTTTGTTTTCTATGTCTGTGACTCTATTTCTGTTCTATACGGAAGTTCGTTTTTATCATTTTCTTAGATTCCAAATATAGGCGATATTATATGATTTGTCTTTGTCTGGCCTACTCCACTTATTATGAGAGGCTACTGAATTGGGAATTCTGGGTACCATTTCTACACTCCTAGAGACAAGATAATACATCTGGCTGTGTGAGTTGTATTTGTTGTTGTTGTTCAGTTGCCCAGTTGTGTCTGACTCTTTTCAACCCCATGGACGGCAGCACGCCAGGCCTCCCGGTCCCTCACCACCTCCCAAGTTTGCCCAAATTCATGTCCAATGCATCAGTGATGCCATCCAGTCATCTCATCTTCTGATACCCTCTTATCTTTCTGCCCTCAGTCTCTCCCAGCATCAGGGACTTTTCCAATGAGTCAGCTGTTCACATCTGATGACCAAAATACTGAAGCTTTGGCTTCAGCATCAGCCTTTCCAGTGAATATTCAGGGTTGATTTCCCTTAAAATTTACGGGTTTGGTCTCCTTGCTGTCCAAGGGACTTTTAGAAGTCTTATCCAGCACCACATTTCGAAGGCATCAATTCTTTGGCATTCTGCCTTCTTTATGGTCCAGCTCTCGCAACTGTACATGACCACTGGGAAGACCATAGCCTTGACTATACGGACCTTTGTCAGCAGAGTAACATCTCTGCTTTTCAACGCACTGTCTAGGTTTGTCATAGCTTTCCTGCCAAGAAGCAATCGTCTTCTGATTTCTGAACTTCTGGAGTTGTATTTACTCCTCACCTAATCAGTAAGCCTGGGAATGGAAGAGGCATGGTAGTAACAGCCCAGAAGACCATGGTTAGATGTGTGCGTGTGTTTGGGTGTTTGTGTACCTTGTGGGATGAGAAGGCAGAGTTGTTGTTGACTTGCTAAGTTGTGTCAGGCTCTTTGAGACTTCTGGACTGTAGCCCACCAGGCTGCTCTGTCCATGGGATTTCGCAGGCAAGAATACTGGAGTAGGTTGCCGTGTCTTTCTCCAGGGGATCTTCTTGGATTAGGGACTGAACTCGGGTCTCCTGTATGTGACCTCATAATTCCAAGGTGACTCTTACATTATTGACACCATAAATAAACCAATAGGTTGGACTAAAGAGCCAATCAATTCAGGGGAGGTCCTTGCAACAAAATTAAAAGTGTGAAAGAGGACCGTAGTGTGGATGAGGGATTCCCTCTGCCTTCCTTTTAGCAGCAACAGGGAAGCCACCTGGTTCCTCAAATTTTTCTAACACCATCTCTCATCATGCACCTTCTTGCTCACACCTCTCTGACATAGCTCGTTCCTTTGGAGCCTTGATTGTTTTTGAAACGAGCACCTTTCTCAGAGCTGTTGTTCTGGCCATTCCTGCATTGAAGCATACACTTCAGATAACTTCCTGGATCCAACCCTATTTTCTTTGAGATCTGTGTTCAAATGTGGGACTTCCCTGGGGGTCTAGTGGTTGAGACAGCGATGCCACTGCAGGGGGCGCTGGTTCCATCCCTGGTCCGGGAGCTAAGATTGCGCATGCCTCACAGTGTGGCCAAAAAACAAACAAACAAAAAAAGTCGCCTAAACACTCAGTAAAAAAAAAAGCACAAAAACACACTCCTTGTCTACTGTCTCCTTTATAACTGATTTCTTCATCCTGGCAGCGCTCACCATCTGGCATGTTATATGTAGTGTCTTCAGTTAGTGTGATAATTTCTAGGTCCATCATATTTCCTTGATTTTTAAATAACGTTTGTAGGTATATGCCTCTGCTTTCAGGTTAGAATTCAGGTTACAAATAGCAGAAACCTCCTTAACTAAGCTTTGAAGTCTTAACAATTCAGCAGGCAGGCTGTTAGAGTCCTTTCTTTTGTTTTCCAGAAGGTGGCGCTACAGCCCGTTTGCATTTTCTCCCTTGCCCTGAGCGCCCTCTGTCGACTAGGGCTCACTCTGGCAGAGGTGCCCGGGAGCCGGCCTCAGAGTACAAGGAGGTACGGGTTTAGCCCTTGGGGTTTTTGGGCTGCCCACAGTTTGTAGGGGTTTCCTTGGGTGAGGTTCTCCAACTGGTTCATGGGCAGACTTCTTGCGGAAGTACTGGAGCGGACAGCAGGAAACACACCATTAAGCCCTGGTTCTTAACTTTCCTCGCATGTCCCCCCCTCTCTCCCCAGTTATGGAGATCCCACCTCAGAAACCTGGGTACTGCTGGAGAGAAATGGGTTTCTCCAGTTGGAATGTGCGCAGCTAGGAATTTCAGGCAGTCTCACTCACCCCTCGCGCTCCCCACCCACTCTGTGAGAGGGGTCAAGGCTTTCCACCTCCTGTGCCTGGAGGTGGGCTGGGGGGGGGGGGCGCCGCAGCCCTGCTGGGGAGACGGGCCACCTTGGCAAGTTCCCTCCTGTCGCCTCCAGCCTCATCCTTACCTTGTTCTAAGGACATGCTGACCTCCCCTCCAGGCAGCCTGGACTTCCACAAAGTCTCTTTCTCCAGAAGGGCCTCTTGGTCTCTTCTTAGTTTGCCATCTCCAGGCTTCACCCCTCCACCTCCTGCCCCCTTGTGACCAGTGGAGATAGAGGAGATTTGTATCTCCCTTGGATCTGCAGCTCTTACTGAGGTCCTATTTGTTAATTTTCAGGTGGGTTAGAAACCTCCTGGGCTCCTTGATGGAGTGTGCAGAGGCATTTTTGTTCCCTTATGGATGTCTACTTAGTTGTTTAAAAAGGGAGAGGAGGGACTTCCCTGGTGGTCCAGTGGCTGAGACTCCGAGCTCCTAATGCAGGTGGACTGGCTTTGATCTCTGGTCAGGGAAATAGATCCTACATGCCACAAGTAAGAGTTTGCATGCTGCAACTTAGACCTGGCGCAGCCAAGTAAATACATCTTTTTAAAAAAAAAAAAAAAAAAAAGGAGGAAGGAGACAGGGAGAGAAACGAGCAACTTAACCCACTGGCTATATGCCATCATCACACCATCTGTCTGTGCTGATATTTCTAACTCCAATCCATTACCACATAGATTATTCTAACCACCCCCCAACCTTGCTTATCCTTAAATTCCCACTTTGACACTGAGAAACTCAGCTCCCATTATCCACCATGTATTTATGCCTATTGTTCAATTCCAATGAGCATGTGCAACAGTATCAGAATTATTAACCAGTACTAGGGCACAGTGCTTGTATGCAGTTATTTGTGGCTTAGCCTTATAGATTCCGTCATTTCCACAGTCCGATACATTAGCACATTTCATTCCCCAACGCTCTACAGTGAGGTTGTCTCGTACTTTGTCATAGTTTGATTCTCTTGTCACATGCTGCAGTGTAAGATAAGCGAGACTGGGAGATTCCAAAAACTTTCTTCTAGACAGCATGTCACAGGACCATGCTTTCTGGTGAGCCTCTATCTGCTTCTTTTTGTCCCCTTCCCTGTCCCTCAGCACTTACTGTTACGCTCTGTCAGCTGGCCCCTCCTTCAGGCTATTTCAGTACTTCCCAGTGGTTACTTAAGGC
Source organism: Oreotragus oreotragus (assembly GCA_006410675.1). NCBI lineage: Eukaryota > Metazoa > Chordata > Mammalia > Artiodactyla > Bovidae > Oreotragus > Oreotragus oreotragus. The sequence continues at coordinate 426,768 of SJYX01000564.1, read as the reverse complement.
TGCAAACCTCTGCTCTAAGAAGTTTGATCTTCAAGACGATATTTAGGAAGCAGGGCTGAGGGGAAAGGGACCAACTGTCTTCACGATTCAGGGATCAGAACCAAAGAAGAGCCACCGAGCCAGGAAGACCACCACAACCACAACTGGTCTTTATTGAGGTGTCAGGGTGCAGCAACACCATGAAGGAGCAGAGCCCACGGACTAGAACACGGAGGCAGCGCTTAAGGGTTTCTGAGACTTGCAGCCTGGGTCTCTGGGCTAGGAGAAAGGCAGCGTGTGCGGGGGCTGCTCACGAGGACTTCAGGAAGTTCCTATATTTGTCCAGGAAAGAGGCAGACAGGGTATCGAGCTCTTGCCGAAACTCCTGCAGAGCCCTGTCCTGCTCCTGTCGCTCCCCTGACAGCTGCTTCTTGTAGTAGTTGATGTAGAAGCTCACCCAGTCATTCACCACAGTCACCATGGCTTCTTCAGAGACGGCAGGCTCACTGAAGACCTGGCGGGACATAGGGTGGGGGCGACCAGAATTTGGCAAGGGGGACCTGGCTCAGACACTTGATTCAGGAATAACCACAAACAACTCTGACCTCCTTTTTTCTCTGATTTGTATTTCCTGACTCTCATGGTTTCCATCAAGTCCACCATTACCCTCCCCGCTCCGAGTTTCTCTCCTTTCTCTGTCCTCGCCCACCTCCCAACACTTCAGGCCTGTCCTCTGAAACAGAGCACCAGGCTTACCTGCTGATTTAGCAGGATGTTGAATTCCTTTATTCCTTTAGAAATGAGATCCTTATTGGTCTGAATAAGGGCCATCTGTGTGGTTAGAGAAAGAGATGAAATTTAAGTATCCTTTTCTCCCAATCTCCTCACTCCCCCCCCACCCCCCCCCCCCCCCCCCAGCCCCCNTCCCTGGTGCCCTGCAGGGTCACTTCCCCTGCACCACCTTTCTGGCCCTGCACTGCCCTGAGATCACATTTCTCCCCGGCTGGCTCACCTTCAAGTCCAACGGTGCTGTGGTCTCAGGCACGCTTTCCAGGCTCCGGCTATCCCTCTGTGCCAAGCTAGATGTAGACAAGGGGTCCAGTGTCAGCCAAAGAGGGAAACGCCCTGCATTTCGGTCCTGAGGGAGGGTGATATGTCAACCAGGGGAGGGGAAGGAGGGAGAGGTTTCCCTGAAATTAGGGAGATAGCAAAGCCAAGAGAAGAGATAAGTGGGGAGACCCAGAAAACCACACCAGGGACAGCCTTGCCCTCCCCGCCACATCCCAGAAGCCAGGTTCCAAAGGCTAACAGAATTAACAGTGACTGATCCCCCACTGCAAGACAAGCACTTTAAAAATCATCCCCCTACAAGTGATGGCAATTATTCTTCCAATTCATAGATGATATATTCATAGCAGCTAACATTACAGTTATGATTTGTGTGAGGCATTGTTTCAAGCAGTATTAAGGTATTTTTTCTTGGGAGTTCCCTGGAGGCCTAGTGGTTAGGATTCAGGGCTTTCAGTGCTGTGGCCTAGATTCAATCCCTGGTCAAAGAACTGAGATTCTGCAAGCCACACAGCATGGCATTAAAAAAAAAAAAATGAACACCTCACAAAGTATGTATTCTTATAAAAGCTTCCATCAGTACAGTTCCAATAACAGCCATAATTTTGCAGATGAGCCATTTGTAAAATGGGAGGACTGGACGCTACCAGGCTGAGTTCCATTGGAATGGACACACATTTGTCTTATTCTCTACCATATCATCAGGTACTTAACAAAGCAAAAATATCCTTTTTCATCTTTAAAAATATTTTCCTAATGTTTTCCATTTTAATAGATTTTTTTCAAATTTCTAAATCACCATATACTAATTGAAATAAATGAAACATTATAAAAATACACACTGAAAAAGTGGATCATTTTTGCTCCTTCCCCCAACAAAGTAGCCAGCATTAAAGAGATATGTATTTTCTGTCACATCTTTCTCCATTCAAAAACCAGTGTTCAGGGACTTCCCTGGTGGTCCAGTGGTTAAGACTTTGCCTTCCAGTGCAGGGGCTGTGGACTTCATCCCTGGTTCAATCTTTGGTGGGGGAGCTAACATCCCATATGTCTGGAGGCCAAAAAATGAAAATATAAAACAGAAGCAATTCAAAAACAATAACAAATTCAATAAAGATTTTTAAAATGGTCCACATAAAAAAATCTTAAAAACAGCCAATGTTCACAGGCACCTGTACACTCAGTTTGTTGATATGCTTTTTGTTTATTCCATTACCTTAATTAACATACAGCAAAATTAACTTCCTTTTGGTATACAACGTATGCATTTTAATATATAGATTCATGTAACTACTACCACAATCAGGATACAGAACATTTCCATCACCCCCAAAACTCCTTCATGCTACCCCTACTCTGATCCCTGGTGGTGTTTTAGTCGCTAGGTTACGTCCGACTCTTGCAACCCCATGCACTGTAGCCCACCAGGCTCCTCTGTCCATGGAATTTTTTAGGCAAGAATACTGGAGTGGGTTGCCATTCCCTTCTCCTGAGGATCTTCCCAACCCAGGCATCAAACCCAGGTCTCCTGCACTGCAGGCAGATTCTTTACTGACTGAGCTATGTGGTAGTCCCCTCTTATCTCTAAACCCTGCCAACCACTGATCTGTTTGCCATCACTACAGTTCAGTGTTTTTGAGGACGTCAATGCAGGAGACCCACGTTCGATCGCTGGAGAAGGGAATGGCTACCCACTCTAGTACTCTTGCCTGGAGAATCCCATGGACAGAGGAGCCTGGCAGGCTACAGTCCATAGGGTTGCAGAGTTGGACAAGACTGAGCGACTAACACACTGATGGAATCATACAGCATGTAACATTTGAGACTGTCGTTTTTCACTCAGAATAATNAGTACTCTTGCCTGGAGAATCCCATGGACAGAGGAGCCTGGCAGGCTACAGTCCATAGGGTTGCAGAGTTGGACAAGACTGAGCGACTAACACACTGATGGAATCATACAGCATGTAACATTTGAGACTGTCGTTTTTCACTCAGAATAATGCCCTTAAGCTCCATCCAAGTTGTTGCAAGTAACAGTGAGTTAGTTGTTCCATTCCATTGCTAAAATGTGTATTGCAAGGATGCACTAGATCTTGTTTATTCATTGACCCACTGGAGGATATTTGGATTGTTTGCAGTTATTGGTAAGCATCAATAGAATAGCTATAAATATTTGTGTACAGGTTTTTGTGTGAACGTGTTTTTATTTAATTAGGGTAGAAAGGATTGGTTGCCACAAAGAGGAATAATCACAATGCAACCTGAAAAAGAACATGTATACAGAATTTAAAATTAACTCTGATAGTTCAATAATAAGATAATGCAGCTTTTTAAATGGCCAAAAGATTGGAACAGGCACTTCGCAAAGAAGATATGCAAATAGCCAATAAGCACATAAAGAGATATTCAACTCACCAGGGAAATGCAAATAAAAGCTACAATGTGATACCACTACATACCAACTACAATGACTAAAAGTTTAAAAGACTGATTAAGTGTTGGTAAGGATCTGAGAGAACTAGAATTCTCATACATTGCAAGTGGGAGTGTAAAATGAAAAGTCTGAAAGATAATTTGGCAATGTCTTATAAAGTTCAGCCTACGTTGACCACATAACCCAGCAATCCCACTCCAAATGACCATACAAGTATAATAAGAAATGACCATACAAGTCTACAAAAGCACTTACATGCAAGTGCAAATGTTCACAGCAGCTTTATCACAATAACTCAAAACTGGAGACAACCCAAATGTCTAATAATCAGTGAGTACATATACAAATTGTGCCATATTGATACAATGGAATACTACTCAGCAAGAAAAAGAAACAGACTAATCAACAGACTACCCAGCAATAAAAAGAAACATGCTGCACTCATGACAACATGGATGAATCTCAAAATCATTAGGCTGAGCAAAAGAAGCCAAGCATAGGAGACATATACAGTGGAATTCCATTTCTACGAAATTCTAGAATAAGCAAAAGTAATCTATAGTGGCAGAAAGCATTGTCCGTGGTTATCTGTGGCCAGAACCAAGAGTGGAGCTTAAAATGCAAACATGCCAAAGGGAACTTTTTTAGATAGAAATGCATATCTTCACTATGATGTGTGTTTTCATACACTGTTAGTAGGAGTGTAAGTCAGTAAGGCTTTTTTTCTTTTTCGTTTCTGCACATGGGCTTAGTACCTCCAAGGCATGTGGGATCTTCCTGAATCAGGGATCAAAATGTTTCCCGCAGGGGCAGCAGATTCTTTACCACTGAGCCACCAGGGAAGCTCCAGGATGGCTTGTTTAGAGGGATAATTTAACAATACTTGTTCAAATTAAAAAACACATAGGGCAGGGAGGGGAGAGTGAGGCGAATCAAAAGAGTGTCACTGACATATACACAGTACCATTTGTAAAACAGATAGCTAGTGGGAAGCTGCAGTATAGCACAGGGTACCCAGCTGAATGCTCTGTGATGACCTAGAGGGTGGGAGGGAGACTCATGAGGGAGGGGATATACGTGTACCTATAGCTGATTCACGTTGTTGTACAGCAGAAACTAACACAACATTGTAAAGTAATTATGGGGAATCTTTATAGAAACTGGCACATTCATACCAAGGCATGACTTGCAACTATTAAAATAATGACGATAGCTACACATGTGCTGATATAAAAGGTATCGAAGATGTTAAATGAACTACAGTTAGAGCAGGCTACCTCAGGCTGAAAGTATGGCAGTGGGCATTAAACATTAAACTATATTTCTCTCTCTCTCTCAAATGGCAATGTTTACTTCTGAGCATTGACTGGTATTTGTTGAAAATGGAAAGAGGGATAAATGTCAAGGGAGAATTTGATCTTCTCCATCTACATTATCGTTTGGATTATTTTACAGTAAGAATGTATCCTTCCATTATTTTTATAATACTTAAAAAGAATACAAAATAGGGAATTCCTTCATGGTCCAGTGGTTAGGACTCTGCACTGTCACTGCAAACAGCCCAGGTTCCATCCCTGGTTGGGGAACTAAGACCCCATTAGCCAGATGGCCAGCCAAAAAAGAAAAAAAGATGATGTAGTTCTAAAACCATTAGCCTCCAGTTGGACTCCTGCCTCAGAGCCTAGAAGAGTAGCAGCTTCTTACTAAATAGCTGTTGAATGATGAGGTGAACACTTGATGCTTTTCAGCTCTGTCTTCATCTGTTTGATGAAGCCCCATCAAACTCCAGTTTGAGTATGCAAACTCCAGTTTCCTTGTTCAAATTAGAAATAAAATAATACCTACAAGGGCTACTGAGAAAATAAATTCATTCATTTCACAAAAAGGTAGTTGGCGCCTGATCTGTGTCAGGCCCTGGGACAAAGACAAAGTTCAGTGCCAAAGACAAAGTTCTTCTCCCCTGGGAGTTTATGTTCTAGTGGGGGCAGTGAGAGGATGAATCAGTAAAGGGTAAAGTCTGAGCAATGGAGCAGGCCCTAATCTACAGAGCTCTGTGGGTCATGACAAGAAGTTCATATTTAATTTAATTTATTTATTTGGAAGACTGAAGGGCAGAAAATTTCCAGTGGAGGGTCAGAGACACCAGAAGGAAAACAAACAAACAAAAACCCCACAAACCAACCAAAAGGGAAGCTTAACGGGGCCTCAGCGATCATTTGGTTCAAGTGATTCATAAATATGCATTCACTGATTCATAAATATCGTTCAGGCACCTACTATGTGTTGGGTACTAGGAATAGGAGTAAAATATAGTCTCTGGCCTCACAGCAGAGAAGGCACCTGAGGCCCAGAGGGGACACTGACTTGCCCAAGGCCACACAGCTAAAAATTCTGTGGCTGCACTGGGTCGCAACGCAATTCCCTAGGGACGCCCTCTTCCCTTGTCCCCATAACCGGAAGTCGCGGGTCACAGCAAAGCCAGTACCTCCAGGGTCTGGCGAGTCAAAGGGCTCCCGCGGCCCCAGACAAGATGCTACAAAGAACCAGGGCGAGGCACGACCAGCCCCGGGAGGTCGAGGCAGGGCCGGGAGGCTGGAAAGGAACCGTGTCGCTGGTCAAAAGCAGACGCAGAAGCAGAAGGCCCTTTCGCGGAGGAAGATTGTCCCTCTGCAGCCGCCGTAGTGCGGCCGGAAGTGTCCTGTGGCCACGTTTCCCATCGTGCGGGGCTGAAGGCGGGTTTCAGGATGGCTGTTGTCTTGTGCTCCGAGCAGTTCGGCTCCGGGGCGGCCCGGGGCTGCCGTGCCGCCCCCGACGGGAGCCTGCAGTGGGAGGCCTGGGGGCGCAGCTGGTGGGGGTTCTCCGGGGCCTTCACAGCGGAACCCAGAGGACGAGATGGGGGCGGAGGGGTGGTTCCCCGGACTGCCTCCCCACCTCTCTCCCGGCTGTTGGCCGTGTTCCTGCCTCAGGGCTTCCCCGATAGCGTCAGCCCGGACTACCTGCCCTACCAGCTGTGGGATTCCGTGCAGGTCAGCCTGGCCGACTGGGGAAGGGAGAGACACGTAGCCGGGGCAGGGGAGACAGAGCGCCACCTGTCCCCTGCCCACTTACAGACTGGACACTGAGACCCAGAGACGAGCTGTGCCACGTCCCAGGCCACACATCCCGGTGATGTGGGGCTGATGATAGATCTCAGACCTCCATGCACCTGCGTTTACTCCTCACCCCACTTATTTTTTTCTCCAGGCCTTTGCTTCCAGCCTCTCGGGCTCCCTGGCCACCCACGCAGTCTTGCTGGGCATAGGGGTAGGGGACGCAAAAGCCTCTGTTTCAGCTGCCACGGCCACCTGGCTCGTGAAAGGTGAGCTGGGCCCCTGAAGTCTCACCCATCGCTCGTCTCAGCCCTGCCATCATCTCTGTCCTCTTTTTCCTTCAACGGGGAAGCCCAACCCCTTCTTTTCCCTTCTCTTAGTGTTTTAACACCTAACTCTGAGCTGTGATGAGTATGTTTATGCAGTCCTGTCTGATTAAATCCAGGAGCCAAGTCTCCTCGGTTCCTCGAAGAGTGCCTTGTACCGTTAAAAAGCAAAATTCAACTGAGTAAAACATTTGTGTTGTCTCTGTTGACAACTGATGAATAACAGGGCAGGAATACCCTTATCCCGCCCACCAGCCTTGAAGCTGCACTTTATTCCCCATACATGCTGTTCAGTGTCCCTTAATCATCTGGAGCCCAGATCCCTAAGCAAAACGTTCCCCTTCCCTTTACTCCTCATCTGTGGAGGACTGCCTACAAGTTCAATTATTGAATAAAACTGCCAACTGCCTGGAGTGTGGGAAATTAGTTATTTCTAGAAAAAAACATTTTTGTAATAGATCCTGAGTGGCAGAGAGGCAGTTTGGGTAAAAATGAAAGGTGTTTTGGATCCTCTGGGAAAGTAGATGATCTATAAATAATAACTATAGTAACCATCTGTTGAATGTATACTGCTTTTTGAAAAACCATTGGGGGGG
>SJYX01000564.1:389408-416763 GCA_006410675.1 Oreotragus oreotragus | reverse complement strand
AGAGGGGGGGGGGGGGGTGGGTGGGGCGTGCACAGAGATACAGTTTGGTGCCATGCCCTCTAGAGAGTGAAGTGGGGAACTGTTTTCCATCAGGAGGGCTGCTGGTTGTCTCTTCCATCCTGTCTTTCACTGTTGTTCCCAGTGGGGATTTAAATCAGACCCAAGGCTCATTGCTCCTACCGTCAGCCTGGCCTCAGCTCTGGTGAGCCTCCCTGGATCTTTTGAAGAATCTGGAGGCTCCTGCTTGTACCCTTAGCATTAACCAAACTGTCCAAATGTGAGTCACCTCTGGAAAGAAGCTCTTTCTCTGAGAGTACATGTCAGTGGAAAAGTGGTGGCGATCTGTGGCTCTTGTTTGAGTTGGCTGTTCTTTTAATAATATCAATAATAGTTCCTGCACGGTACTTATTATGTACCAGTCTTTGTTGTTGTTTTTTTTTTAATTTTGGCTGTGCTGGCTCTTCATTGAGCATGAAGGCTTTCTCTAGGCTCCAGAGCTTGAGGGCTCAGTGGTTGCCGCTCACAGGTTTATGTATGTGGGATACCAGTTCCCTGATTAGGAATCAAATTTGTGTCGCCTGCATTTGAAGGCAGAATCTAACTGCTGGACCACCAGGGAAGTCTCAGTATACCAGTCTTTAAATATATTGATTCAGCATTCACAATAGCTCTGAGATGGATGTTGTCATTGTGTCCAGTTTGTAGATGGGGAAACAGACATAGAACAGTAACTTGCCCAGGGTCACAGCCTGGTGGGGCTTGGATTTGAACCCAGGAGTTTTAGCTGTAGGGTACGTTTTCATACCTCCACACTGTTTAATTTGGATCTTTTCTATTGCACTCTTGTTGCTTAAGTGTTTAGAATACAGTGGGTGCTGGGGTCAGTAGTTTCATGTCATTTCTAAGCACTCTAGTCTAATCACCAACATATTTACATATGTCTTCAGCTCAGGCAGGTTATTAAGAAAAAAAAAGACCATTTTAAGACGAAAAAATATTCCCTTACTATAAAGCCTGTTGTTGATATTAAAAGAAGCCCCCCCATTCATTAGAAAGGATGTTACATACTTGTTTTCATCAAACATGAGAAATTTGCATGCAGAGCTTTACATAAAAAACTCTCTTGGAATTTTTTGATACAGTCATTTTTAGTTACAGGTCTCTTTATGGAACATGATGTTAACTGTCTTAACTAGTGATATTAATACTACAAGCAGCCGGTATTTTGACAGCCTGCTGTGTGCCAGGCATTTTGCACACTGACATGTAATATATAGCTTAATCTCTGCAACAGCCATACTGGGTAGATGCTGTTATGAATTCCTTTTCTAGAGGGAGAAGCTGAGGCACAGAGATGTTTAGCAATTTGCCTATGGTCACAGGGCCAAGATTTGGACCCACACTGACTGACTCCTGTGTCCTACATTTTAAAAAAATTGAAGGATAATTGTTTTATGGAATTTTGTTGTCTTGTGTTGAACATCAACATGAATCAGCCATAGGTATACATATGTCACCTCCTACCTTTTTTTTTAGCAGCTATTAAAAAAAAATCATTTATTTTTGGCTGTGCTGGGTCTTCGCTGCTGGCAGACTTTTCTCTAGTTGCAGCAAGCGGGGGCTACTCTCTAGTTCTGGTGCACGGACTTCTCTTGTTGGAGGGCGTGGACTCTAGGCACACAGGCTCAGTAATGGGATCTTTCCAGACCAGGGATCAAACCTATGTCTCCTGCACTGGGAGGCGGTTTCTTTGCCACCGAGCCACCAGGGAAGCCCCTGTGTCCCACTCTTAACCGCCACACTCTTTTGCCAGTTAGAGTTTTCAGAGGGAGCCAAGTACAATTTGTGGACAGCTGATCCCTTACTAGGATTCAGAAGTTTTTAGATCTTGCAGCTCAGCCAATGGTAAGTGAGGCAAAGAGGACCAGGTGGGAACTAAGTTTCCTAGAGTGGTGTACAGTGTAGACTTTGAAAGACAGCGAGGATGTGTGTCATTATTGTACCCTAGTGCCAGCCTCCACAGCTGACGGCTTTGCAGATGGCCTCCAAGAGAGTAATCCCCTTGTCAGGTGTGTATGTCCTTCATCATGGTTGCTGTCTGCTTTTGAGCCTGAAACCATGACTCTGGTTCACTGTGGTCCGCTACACCCTGCCACACATACACCTCCCAGCCAGACCCTCACATAGTGCCTGGCACACAGTGGGGAGCCAGTAAGCCCTTGTGCAAATGAAAGTCTAGTGGATATATATATACCTCGACACTATAGTGTTTAGTTTCAGTTGTCTTCAGGCTTTATGAAGACCATTTGTTCAGTCACTAAGTCGTGTTTGGTTCTCTGCGATCCCATAGACTGTAGCACACAGGCCTCCCTGTCCTTCACCATCTCTCAGAGTTTGCTCAGACTCATGTCCATTGAGTCAGTGATGCCATCCAACCATCTCATCCTCTGTTGTCCCCTTCTACTCTTGTCTTCAATCTTTCCCAGCATCAGGGTCTTTTCTTTTATGAAAGCATCAGGGATTTTTTCTTTTANGTTTGCTCAGACTCATGTCCATTGAGTCAGTGATGCCATCCAACCATCTCATCCTCTGTTGTCCCCTTCTACTCTTGTCTTCAATCTTTCCCAGCATCAGGGTCTTTTCTTTTATGAAAGCATCAGGGATTTTTTCTTTTACGAACAGCATATTGTGCTGTATGTAGTCTTCATGACTGACATTTTCATATAGGATGATGATACTAGGATCCATCCATGCTGATTTGAGTAGTTGTGGTCCATTGGGTTTTCATATCTGTCTAATATGCCCCTGAGTAAATGAGCCAGAATTCATTTATGCATTTTCCTATTGGTGAGCATTCGGTGTCCCAGTTTTTAGCTGTTATAAACAGTGCTGCAAAGAATCCTTCTGGTCCATGTCTCCTGATGTGTATGGGTACCTAGGTCTCTGGGGTACCTGCTGAGGGACTACTAAGTCTAGGCACGTCTGACCCCATCATGCAGCTAGAACTTATTAAACTGGACTAAGCTCCCAAAGACAGTGACCCAAGATGGAAAGCCATCTTGGTGCCAGGCCCCACAGCACCCAGGGCTCTTGCTTGTTCCTTACCATTGCCTCTTTCCCCCAGATTCAACTGGTATGCTGGGCCGCATCGTCTTTGCCTGGTGGATGGGGTGAGTTTTTCTTCCTGATCCGCAGAGTCATGTCTCAGCCCTGGCTGTGTTTTCAGCTCCCCCTCTTTCCTACCCATCTCCAAGGGAGGGGAAATTTAGCAGGTACCTCAGAGCTAATGAGTCTAATGAGTACCCAATACAGGTGCCTTCCCAGGGTCACCAAGCAGTGAAGCCACAGAGCCACTGCCGGGATGAGATCTGCCTTTAAAGGCATTGATTGGCCCCTCTGCTGGCCATCAGGGGAAAAACAGAGAGAGCCAAGATGCTCTGAGCATTCTTCGCTGGTTTGTTAAAAGAGATCCCTGGGTGGGACAGTGCTCAGCTCAAAAGGAATGACCCTCCTGCAGTGTGGTGGCTTAGACACGTGGTTGAATTGTGGAGAGTGGGCTTGGGGAGGTTATCAGAATCCCTGTCCCACGTGGGATACCTGTCACCATCTATCCAGAAGGGACTGAGGGCCTTGTGCTGCCTGCTTCCTCTTCCAGTCAGTACTGGAGGACCTCAGGAATGATTTAATATCTGCCATAAATCGTGGTTGTGAGGTGTTGTGAGCTAGTGTATCTAAAGTGCTTAGCACATAATCAGTGCTCAGCAAACGCCAGCTGCAATTACCAACCCAAACTGGGTCTCACCAGCTCTCTGTGTATCCTCTCTAATCCTTCTAACAACTGTGTAGAGTAGGATCGAATGTATACCTTGTCCAGATGTAAAATAGACCAGGCCACAGAGCTTGTAACTGGTGAGATGGGATTTGAACCTAAAGCTTATGCTTTTTTGAGGCATCAGAGCCCCCGTGTTCTAGTCCTGCCTTTGTCATGTGTTAGTTCCCTCAGGAGTTCCCCATGTGCACCCCATGCCTTACCCAGGAATGCTCTCTTTCTGTCTAGAAGATTTCAACTTCAGGGTCAGTGTTAATGTTGTAAAGTCTGAGCTCGCCCGAGGGCTATAATGTCTCCTGCCACTGGGATCTTGGAGAAGGGGTCCCTGGGGGTTTGTACAAGGGTCCAGGAGTCACTCCACCTGTAGAGGAGGGAACCATCCGTGGTGTCGCGAAATAGAGATGTTCTAGGCTGGGTGTCAGAGCCTGGCTCTTTCTCTTGGCCGTTCCATCCCCATTCTCCACGTGATCAGAGGGAAGTTGTACCCCTCTCCAGGCTGGTTGTCTGTAACCCGCAGGGTAGCGTTTACGCTAAATGTAGTGCTTACAGAATATGCGGGCTTCTTGCTGGGTACCCTCTGAAGCAGGAGGAAGAGAGGAGGGCAGATAGCAGAGGAACCCAGGGATGGCCTCTCTCCCAGGAGGGTCAGGGGGTGGGGAGCAGCCATGGGACAATCAGTTTTTTCCTTCAGTGCCTCATGGGTTAGTAAGGGGGAAATGTGAGTGACTACTGAATGTGAGTAACCACTGAAGGTCCTCCCTGCTGATGGTGGCATTTCAGGCAGCAGTGACAGGTTGTGGGGACAGAAGTCTGGCTATGGTGTGGGTTCTTCTTCTGAGCCCTTTGGACCTTCCCAAGTCTTGAGGATGGCCGCACTGCCTACAGGATGTGTTTTCCCCTTAAATCCAAATTGTTGACCAATGTCTTCTCCTCCATAGGAGCAAAATGGACTGTAATGCCAAGCAGTGGAGGTGAGAAGGGGCTGGAACCGAGGAGAGGGGAGTCTTCAAGCATGAAGGTCTCTGACCTCTGACCCCTTATCCCTTCCCCAGGCTTTTTGCTGACATCCTCAATGACATCGCCATGTTCCTCGAGATAATGGCTCCCATCTTGCCCTTCTGTTTCACCATAACTGTCTGCATCAGCAACCTGGCCAAGGTACCCATCTTGGGGCACCCCTTTACCCAAGATTCCTGCCCTGGGGGTGCTTTGTGGGGGCTCACTTGGAGCCCCGAGGGCAGCCCAGCCTGGGCCCTGTGTTGAAGGCACTTCTAGAAGAGTGAAAAAGTTCAGATGTTTCTTCTCAGATCCGGCGATGTATTCTGATCCTCCTCTCCAGCCAGACGCCCTCTAGAGTCTGAGATGGTCTAAGGTGGTGTCTGGAGCCGGGGGTGGGTGAGGGACCTCTGAGCAAGAGATAGAACAGGGGATCCATTGACAACACCTTGGGACCAGCCCTCTAGCCACCTTTCATTCTTTCCATAAAAGCCACCTTTCATTCTTTCCATAAAATATTTAAGAGTGCCTGCTGCATGTTTGGCACAGAATACAGGCCCTCCCATCTTTGAAAGAAAGCTGCTACTGCTAAGTCACTTCAGTCGTGTCCGACTCTATGTGACCCCATAGACGGCAGCCCACCAGGCTCCCTCGTCCCTGGGATTCTCCAGGCAAGAACACTGGAGTGGGTTGCCATACACGTAATTAAATATTTATTGAGTGATAGCTATAGGTATTCCAGATGAGAAGTATAGGGGCTGCAGGAGGGTTCAGCAGGGCCTCTGGCATGCTCAGGGGATGTAGGAAGGTCTGCCCTGAGAGTGGGCCCTGAAGAATGAGTGTGAGCTGCAGGGTGAGCGTCTGGGGAGAAAGAGCATTGCAGGTCAAAGTCAGTGGCAAGGCAGAGCGCAAGCAGACAGCAGGGCTGCAGGGGCAAGTGGGGTGAATCTGGGCTCCTCCTCTCTGCCAGGCTGCCCACCCTGGTGGTTCTTTCAGGTTGGCCTCATCCGAAGACGGAACCTGAGGCCCAGCCTGTCTTCCCCACAGAGTTTAGTACCAGGCGCAGAGTAAAGAGTCAGGAAGACACGTAATTGATCTCCCTGGCAATCCAGTGGTTAAGATTCCACACTTCCACCACAGGAGGCTTGGTGTTCGATCCCTGGTTAGGGAAGTTCTACACGCCTTGTATGTGGCAAAAAAAAAAAAAAAAGACCTAAGATCTATCACAAAGGCCCAACCATCCCTTCAAAATCACGTGTGTTATTCCACATGGCACGACTGACATTTAGGAGCCGACAGCTCTTCAAGGTGGAGGCCGCTGAGCTCCCTGGCCCAGGACTGAACGCTGTGAGCNAAAAAAAAAAAAAAAAGACCTAAGATCTATCACAAAGGCCCAACCATCCCTTCAAAATCACGTGTGTTATTCCACATGGCACGACTGACATTTAGGAGCCGACAGCTCTTCAAGGTGGAGGCCGCTGAGCTCCCTGGCCCAGGACTGAACGCTGTGAGCACCCCACCCCCTCGAGGGCAGGAAACCCCAGAGGAAAAATAGATTGTGACCTCTGCCGAAATACTGCATTGAGCTCTGCTCTGAGGGCCTCAGTCTCTTCACGTGTTAAATAAGGGACTCCCAACACGGCTGTGAGCTTCCCCCTCCCTGCTTCCCACCCCTCTCCAGAGTTCCAGTCTCCAGTAACCAGCAGCACCTCCATCTCCCAGATGCAGCAACCAGAAGCCTGGCTGTCATCTATGCCTTTGCCTCTTCGCCCTGTCACCTGTCGCCCTCACCTAAGCCTGCATTCAAGATTGTATTTTCCCCTCTTAAATCTCTCCAGTCCTTTTATGACTGCATCCCCATGTCACCTGGTGGGTCCTTGTTGCTTAAAAAAAAAAAAAGCACAGTAATTTTCCAAGGTCATCTCCCTGAGTCTGTTCTCACCCCTCTTCAGTCCTCAGAGCAACCCCATAGTCCTTATTAGAGTGGAAATCAAATCAGGTCATTGCCCTGCCTGTTGCTCTTGGTATAATGACCTTAATGAGGCTTTTGCGATTCTGTGTGATCAGGTCCCCATCTATCACCGCAGCCTCCTTTCATACCGCATTCCTCTTACCTTTGAACAGATGCTGACCGTGTCATCACTGGTTTGTTTACTGGTTTCTTTGTTTATCTGATGATTTCTAAGTTTCAGGAGGGCAGCAGTTGTATCTGAAGTCTACCACAGCACCGAAATGTGTATCTGACATATAAGAGATTTGACAAATGAGTGAAAGCCTTCAATGGTCCTAGTTGATGAGCTCTCCCATCTCAGAGGGAGAGCCCTAGGTGGTCAGGGCCACTGGTGTGGGTTTTGAACTGGCCTGGAAGGCTTGGCTAGGCCTCAACTGGGGCAGGAAGAAAATGGAGTTAGTTCCAGGCAGGGAGAATGTAAGCGTGAAGCTGCAAGCCAGGCTGGGCCTGGGAGCTCCGCCAGGGGAGGAGGCAGCTAAAGCAGACATTGGAGGCTGGGGAAGTTCTGGATTAAGAATGGCCTTCGGGTCTCCACCTTGGGGGAAGAAAGTGAGTTTCTTGGAGTTGGGTCCATAGGGTGGCATGCCAGGCACACCTTTAGTTTTCTCCTGGAACAAGACAGAGGGAGGTGGGCCTAGTGGCAATGCAGGGTGAGAATGGACAGCATTCAGGATTTCAGTGTGGGGTGGCCTGAGGCCTACATTTTTCAAACTGGTTTGAGCCATTTGTTTGCTCACCCCCAGAAATGCTTGTGTTGTCGCAGCTCACAGCCCCTGTGACTTTTACTTTCCCTTTCCCCACCCAGTGCCTCGTGGGTGTGGCTGGTGGGGCCACTCGGGCCGCACTGACCATGCATCAGGCCCGGAGAAACAACATGGCCGACGTGTCAGCCAAGGATGGCAGCCAGGTGAGAGCTGGAATCCGAGGGAAGGGGCGGGGCGCACGGAGGGAAGGGGCGGGGCACAGTGTGGGAACAGGAAGTGACGTTGAGGGCTTGGTGGCGGGGCGGGGAGTGCTGGGAGACAGGCGGGAGGAAGCGTCGGTGAGTCTCCAGACAGGTCATCAGGTGTGAGAGCTCGGACTGTGTGGCAACAAGTCCAGTCCCTGCCCGCTGCTCCTGTGCCCAGGAGTGAGCCCCTGCCATGGGACCTCGTCCTCTTTAAGCAGAGTATCACCCTGTGAGGTATGTGTTCTGACCACGTGAGGCCCCACATGTTAAAGCTTCTGGCAAGTTAGAAAGTGAGGTGCCTGGAGTCACTGGCCTGAGGCCTCCGCTTGGCAGTGTAGCAGGCCCTTCCCACCCAGCCCCTCGCCTGACCAGAGGAGCCTGGAGTGGGGATGGGGACATTCCTACGGCCAAACCCTTAAGGAATGGGATCTCTCTGTACTTCTGTGCTAAGTGCTTGTGTGAATCTTTTAACTCACACCAAGCCTCTAAGATAGATACTGTTACTGTCTCTGTTTTACAGATGTGGAAAGTGAGGCCCAGGGAGGTCACAAGTGTGACATGGTTTTGACACTGAAGCAATTTAGAAATTATTCTCGGGACTTCCCTGGTGATCCAGTGGTTAAGACTCTGCACTATTACAGGGGCCGTGGGTTCGATCCCTGGGCAGGGAACTCAGCTTCCACATGCCAGTGGGAGTTGGGGGGTAGAGAAAGTCGGGGGGTGCATGGCAAAAAAAAAAGAAACTTCTGTTCTCTCCAGTCCTACTTTCTGGCCATCTCTTATATTATTCTGTGAAATAGAACTTCATTTAAAAAAAAAATTAAAACTAACTCTTTTTAATATTAGTACAAGTTCTTTTTTTTTTTTTTTTGCCATGCTGTGCAGTGTTTGGGATCTTAGTTCCCTGACCAGGAATTGAACCTGTGCTCCTTACACTGGGAGCAGAGTCTTAACCACTAGACCACCAGGGAAGTCCCAAGACAATTTAATATTTTTTAAGCATTAACCATGTGCCAAGTATTTCACTTGTCTGAACTCATGAAATCCTTACAGTGGATTCATGCAGGGTGTCATTGTTGCTACTCTACAGCTGATGCAAAAAAGACCCAGAAAAGTTGGTTCTCTTTGGGTCCCCCTGGGCTTGCCCCTTCTCTCAAGAAATTTTTGAACGAGTTCTTCCTCATTGTCTCTGCCAAGGTTGTTAGGGAGTGAGTACACCAGGCCCTGCTGTTTAGGATCTCCCAGCCCCGTGCTTGCTGTCTCGCCTGCTCTCTTTCTAACTTCCAGCCCCTTCCACCCCCAGGCCTATTTTCCAGGGCCCCGGGGCTTCCTCAGTTCACAGAGGCGGTAAGGTCACCGGGGCACCTGAGACCGGTGCTCAGGCCGGGACCAGGCCCCTGCTTTCTGAAGCTGTTGCTTTGCTGCCCACTCCATGTGGCTGCTGGAGATGACTGTTCCCACCCCAGGGAGGGCCCTCTGTTCCTGAGCTCCCAAGGCCCCTGATCCCCAGTTTACACCCACAGCCCACCCCTCTGCACTAGGACTACCTATCCCAGGGACCCCCCATAGTCAGGG
This sequence comes from Oreotragus oreotragus, assembly GCA_006410675.1. Lineage (NCBI taxonomy): Eukaryota > Metazoa > Chordata > Mammalia > Artiodactyla > Bovidae > Oreotragus > Oreotragus oreotragus. Next base: position 407,403 of record SJYX01000564.1, on the reverse strand, counting down.
ACCCCAGTTCAGACTTCTCTCTCCTGATGAGTTGGGGGTCATGGCCATGGGTCTTTTCCCCTAAGGTAGGCTCAGTCAGGCCATCTTCAGCCATCAGTGGGGTCTGATAACGTTGATTCTCCAGGGAAGGTGGGATTTTGTGCTTTTCTTTCTAGGTGGTTCGTTGACCCCTTTGCAGAAGTGTCTGCCTGTTATTGCATACCGAGGGGCTAGGGGGGATCGGCCTCTTTTTTTGTCGGCCACACCATGCAGCATGTAGATTCTTAGTTCCCTGACCAGGCATTGAGCCTATGGCTCCTACAGTGTAAGCATGGAGTCCTAACCACTGGACCGCCAGGGAAGTCCCAGATCGGCCTTTTTAAACCACCAAATAAAGTCCTTCTACTCTGTGATACTTACTTGCCTGAGTGTAGGGCTACACAAGTGATGTTTGCAAAACAAAGAAATGTTCCACCAGCATTGCATCTAGCTGGACAGAGAAGCAGATGGTATCTCAAAGGATGGCTCACTCATCAAAAACTGTAAAAACTTCCTAGGCACCCGTATCGGTGTAGGGAACGTCTGGGGCAGGGAGGACTATGGTGAAAAGCGTTCAGGGAGGTTCAGTCTGGCCTGGAGGGGAGCCCTGCAGCTCCCAACCCCTCTGGCGCTTTCCAGGAGACGCTGGTAAACCTGGCAGGACTCCTAGTCAGCCTCCTGATGCTGCCCCTGGTGTCTGATGGCCCCAGGTAAGCCGGGATCCAAGGCAGGGAGGAGGCGCCCAGCTGGGCCTCTGCCCCCACGGACCAGCTCACTCTCTTGCCCCAGCTTAAGCCTCGGCTGTTTCTTCTTCCTCACTGCCCTGCACATCTACGCCAACTACCGAGCGGTCCGGGCCCTTGTCATAGAGACCTTGAATGAACAGCGGCTCTGGCTGGTCCTGAGGCACTTCCTTCAGCGGGGAGAGATACTGGGCCCCACATCAGCCAATCAGATGGAGCCGCTGTGGACAGGTGACCCAACCCCTTGGGCTCAAGTCTTATGTCTCCTGGCTCCTTCCTCTGCCCGGGCATCCTGACTCCAGCTTCCCACAGGTTTCTGGTCGTCTGTGTCTCTATCCTTGGGGGCCCCCCTACACTGCGTGACGTCCAGGTGAGTGTCGCAACGTCTCCCACCCATCACCGCTGTCAGCCTTCCCGCCATGTGCTCCTTGTTCTTTTTGTTTTTAAAATAACTTTATTTTTGGCTGTGCTGGGTTTTTTGTTCGTTGCTGCAGGGGCTTCTCCCCAGTTGCCGAGAGCAGGGCCTTCTCATTGTGGTGGCTTCTCTTGTTGCAGAGCACGGACTCTAGGATTCGAGGGCGTCTGTAGTTGCAGCACTTGGGCTCAGCAGTTGCAACTCCCAGGCTCTAGAGCACAGGCTCAGTAGTTGTGGCGCACAGGCTTAGCTGCCCCGTGGCATGTGAGCTCTTCCTGGATCAGGGATCGAACCCATGTCTCCTGCATTGGCAGGCGGATTCTTTACCACTGAGCCACCAGGGAAGCCTGTGCTCCTTGTTCTGATTATCACTGGCCTCCCCTGACCAAGCCCTACCTCTCTGGTTCTTCATTTCCATTGGCGGTGGAGGGGGCGGGGGTGTCACTGTGGGTGCTTGAGGGCAGGCGGTGTATAACATGACTTTGTGGGATTTTAGTTCCCTGACCAGGGGTTGAACCCGTGCTCCTTGTAGTAGGAGCACTGGAGAAATCCCAGATGGGCCTTTCTGAACCACCAAATAAAGTAGTTCTACTCTGTGGATGTTTACCTGCCTGAGTGTAAGGCTACTCAAGTGACTCTTGTAAGACAAAGAAGACATGTTTGTTGATGTGTTTGTTGCATGCGGGAAGAGAGGAAGGGTTGATGCGGGGGAGGGTAACAGCTGAGGGGCAGATGGGAAAGAGGTGCAGGACAGTTTGGGTTAACGATTAGGTGGCTGTGCAGTGACTGGATGGTCATGCCTGCTTTGTCTTCTCCCCTGCCACCGACTGCACACTCTTGTTTCCTTCAGTGTCTCTGAGCTGCAGCAGCTGGTTGAGGGGCACCAAGAACCCTACCTCCTTTGCTGGGACCGGTCACGAAGTAAGTGTGCCGTGTTCTCCCAGCTTCAAACTCACCCTCCTGGGCTCTGCCTCTCATTCCCCAAGCTCTGGACACACACTGGACCGTTTGGAGTCTGCCTGCTGTCCTCAAGGGAGCTTGAAGCTGAGATCGAATCCATTCAAATTATATAGCTGCATGCCCCTGTAAAGTTCCCTTGACCACTCTGTAAAGTGGAGCTAATAATACCTGCCTTATTATCTGCAGGGTTTTTTTGAGGATCAAAAAAGGCAATTATATAAAAGCACTTTTACATTGCAGCACACACAAATGAGATTGTGACCTTTGGTTCTCCCTGAGGAACCTCTTTCATCTCCTGTTCAGGTCACCTCTTGAAGAAGCAGGCACTAAAGTTTAATGGTCTGCTGGTAGTGTGTTAAAAGGTGCTTATTCTCACTAACTATTAAAGACATGCAAAATAAGCCCACCTCAGGGAGCTGCTTTGAAGTCGTATCTTGGAAATTGGGCATTTCAGCTTGGCCAGAGCATTGGGGAGCGACAGGAGATGAGGTTGGAAAGGAAAGGGTGGGAGCTGGCCTTTCATGCCAGGCCAAGGCCTTTGGGCTAGACAGGGGTGAAGCAGGCTGGTAGGCCTGAGAGAGTTTTGGAGTTGGCCCCTCCCTGGTACCAGTCTGTCCCTGGGTCTCTTCAGACCAGGTACAGGTTGTCCTGAGTCCGATGGCAGGACCTGAGGCCGTTCTAAGGGCTGCCACTCATGGGCTGGTGCTTGGAGCCCTGCAGAGAGATGGACCCCTCCCAGAAGAGCTGGAGGAACTGAGGAACCAAGTACGGGCAGGTAAATGCCTCGCAGTCCAGGCTTCTGACAAAGTAAGGTGAAGAGGGGAAGGGGGCTTTTTCTGCTTGGGACACCTGGGAGCTTCTGGTTCTTCACCCCTGTCCAGGTCCTGAGAAAGAGAGCTGGGTCGTTGTCAGGGAGACACACCAAGTGCTGGACAAGCTCTTCCCAAAGTTCTTGAAAGGTAACATCCTTCTGCTCCATGGCTCCTGGACCTACTCCCCAGAGGCCCTCTGCCTAGCCCCATCCCTACCCCTCTATCTGGGAGGTGGAAGGCCTGGATTCCTCACTGTGATCTCAAGTCTGGGTCTCAGTTTCCCTGTCTGCAGGATGGAGAGGTTAGGACAGTCTGTGAGGCACTCAGTGTTGACAGACTATGGAAGCCCAGTTGGCACTGGAGAAAAGGAGTGGGGTGGTGGGTTTGGGGGGAGGGGAAGCCTCACAAATCACTAATGATGATCTTTCATTTAGCCCCTACTCCATTCTAGCCCTTTTCCCTGTGCTGCTTAATGAATTCATACGGCAACCAGATGAGGTTGTAGCCTCATTTTACATCACCCCGCAGAGGCAAGGGGAGCCTGAGCAGTACACCCAGCCTGTGCTACGCCTTACCCCTCTCCCCAGGGTTAGCCCAGAGTCTCCCCCGCAGCACCAGCCCTCTGCCCTCTCCCCAGGTCTACAGGATGCGGGCTGGAGCACTGAGAAGCACCAGCTAGAGGTGGATGAGTGGAGGGCCACGTGGCTCCTGTGCCCAGAAAAGAAGTTCTTGTGAGCAGCCCCCCGGAGGCCCAGGTCTCAGGACAGGGGCCTGGAACAAGGACACTCTGGCTGCAGCAGGACTAGGCAAGGCAGCTTTATTTGTTCTTAGGGGAACCACAGTGGCCAGCTGGCCGAGGCCTCACAGGGCGTGGCTACCAGTCAAATGGACTGGGCCCCAGGCAGAAACAAGGCAGAGAGTAGGGGTCCCGGGGCCTCCCTGCTACTCTCTGGACCAAGGCCCTTCTCACCACAGCTGGCTCCCCATGCCCACTCATCTCAAGGCTGTGACTCAGGGTATCTGACACAGAGAGCCTCAGGCATAAAAGCCCCAGAGGAACGTGGCCACAGCCATCATGAGCAGAGCATTGAGGTTGACCACGCGGGCCCAGCGTGGGTCCTCACTGATGTCCTCCAGCCGCCTGGCTGCAGCAGCCGTCTCCTCCTGGGTAGGGCGTGGGGGGCTGCCCGCCCCACCCCTGCTCACGCCACAGAACCAGAGCAGGCACTGCCGCAACAGGCCTGGCCTTGGGGGCGGGGGTGCTGGGAGAAGTTGAGGCCTGACAGTGAGCCTGAGGACACGCGGCTCCCACAGCTCCCCCGCCCCAACTCCCGGGGCAGTGCCTTACCCTCCATCTCCACTGCGTGCTCAGGGCGCCCATTCTGCATGGGGGCTGCAGTCGGACCTTCTGGCTCCTCAGCATCCAGGTCCTCCCTCTCCTCCTTGCTGTGCCGGAGACTGAAAACCAGGCGGTGGAGCTGGGGAAGGAGGGAGCAGGGGCCAAATGGGAGTGCCGTCCCCCCAGCCTGCCCCAGAGCAGGAGGCCTCCTGTCCACACCAGCACTCCCTCATGTCTCCGTCCAGCCTGCATAGCAGCCCGGGACCACCTTCCATGGCTGCTCTCAGGCTAAACCCAAGCTCCTCAACTAAGTGTTTAAAAGCTCTTGGCCTTGCTCTGCCCTTGGCTTCATCACCCCCATGTCTACACTCACAATTCAGTTCTAGTAGTTTAGTTTTCCGGTCCTGCCAACACGGTGTTCCTCCCTGTGGGTGTTTGCTACCAGGGTTTCCTCTTGCTGCCTTTGCCCCTTCTGCACCTGTGGAGCCCTGCCCCTCCTTCTGGGCCCCAATCAGCTCTGCCCTGGGGCACCCACCTTCCCGCAGCACAAGACCAAGCCTTCTGGGGGCGTTTGGGGTAGTACTCGGTCCCTCCTGGCCACCACCGAGGCCAAAACTCTGGGGGACTTTCACCTCCCCCATGATCTTCAGGCCACCTCCAAACCACCTCAAATAAACTTGATTTGAATCAAAACATTGTGCTTGTTTTGCAACTAAATCTTCAAACTGGACTCCTTGGTCTTTCCTCACCAAACATCCTTACAGACATTCAGGTCCTACCCACTGGGAGTCGTGGGAAGCAGACTGCAGCCTCAGGTTGGAGAGGGGCCACACTCGCCCACGGGAGGCCTGCACTTACGTGCTTGCGCGGAATGGGCGGTGTGCACAGCGAGACCACGAGGGTGAGGAGGCCGGAGCAGACGAAGAGCAGGATGGCGAAGTAGAGGTAGTGGACGCGGCAGAGGAGCGCGGGGCACGCCGAGGGGCGCACGCAGCTGCCGGAGCCAAAGGAGAACTCGGGAACCAGGCGTGCCAGACCCATCAGCAGGCCCCCGATCAGTCCCCAGAAGGCGCCCTGCGGGGCCGGGGAGCGCGTCAGCCTCCTTGGGCGTCCAAGTCCAGCCCCAGCGCCCGATGTGCACACATGCTCACCTTCTCGTTGACTCGGGGCACGAAGAGCGCCAACACGAAGACGGCCGACACCGGCGGCGCCAGGTAGCTGGAGACTGACTGGATGTAATCGAAGAGCTGCCCGCCCTGTGCCGCCTGCACCACGGGCAGCCAGGCCACCGACACGGCCACGATGAACACCACCCAGAGCCTGCGGTGGGCGGCCATCGGGAGGTTTCACCCAGGACCCGGTCTCCCCCTGTCCCTACTGCCCCTCCCCAGGGGCCGAGTCGTGGGGCCGGAGATGGAAAACCCAGGCCCACCGTCCTACTAGCAGCAGCTCGCGGTCGCCCGCGCGGGGCCGCAGGCGCGTGTAGATGTCCATGGTGAAGAGTGTGCTGCTGCTGTTGAAGATGGAGGCCAGTGAGGACATGAGCGCCGCCAGCATGACCGCCAGCATGAGTCCGCGCAGACCTGCGGGCGGACTGGAGCCGTGAGCCTGCGGTCGCGAGGGGGCGCCCGGAGGGTGCGGGCCGGGCAAGGGGTGACGCCTAGCACTGGCGCCTGTGGGCATGGGGGGCAACCCGGGGACCGCTCTCACCATTGGGCATGAGCTTCACGACGAGCCGCGGGTAGGCGATGTTGGAGCAGCCCACCTCGGTGCCGCACACGCGCTTACACACCTCGGGTACCACGCACGCCACCTCGTCTGCGGGGAGGAGGGCGCCACGTGGCTAGGGCGGGGCGGGGTCTGGAACTTCGGGTCGCCGAAGTGGGGACTGGGAATCCCAGTGGAGAGATGGGATCCCCAGGTGGGAGGCGGGAATGGGTGGCCCAAATCTTCGGACGGGAACGGAAATGGGAGACGGGCACTTGTATCCTCCCCTGAGAAAGGGGCTGGATGGGGCTCAGGATTCGGGGGCGGGGCGGGGTTGCAGACGTTACCCGGGTAAAGAACGCGGCTGATCATTCCCGGCATGACCATGAGGAACATGGGCATCAGCTTCAAGTAGCCGCACAGGATGCATCCCGCCTTGATGTGGGTGAGGTTTTTCCCAGCCAGGCAGCGCTGCACTATGACCTGCGACAAGGTGCTTTCAAACTACCTGCGTCCAGTCCCGGGTAATTCGCCGTCTCTCTGGCCTTGCCCCAAGTCGCCTCTCTAATCCGGGCCCCGCCGCCGGCCCCTCGAGGCGGACAATTCAGTTCCAAGAACAGACCTTGCCCCTTGGATCCGCCTCCATCTGGGTAGGTCTATTTGGCAGGCCTCCCGCCCGCCCCCCACCTCGGACCGCGCCTTCCACCTGGCTTCCCAGGTGGGTTCAGGCTCCGCCCATCTCAGCTCGGCACCCCGCAGGCTCTCTCCGGGCCTCTCATCCCGCCGCAGCACCGACCCCTCACCTGGTCGCTGCACCAGTACCAGCTGGACACGATAGTAAGCCCCAGAAGCAGCGCGGGCCACGGCAGGTCCCCCGTCACAGGGTCCCGGAGCAGGTGGTAGGAGTCCGTCCGGGGTCGATAGCAGGAGCTGGAGATGTTGCCCACGGCCGGGTCCTCGGATACCGTCAGGGACGTCACTGCCCGCAAATATTTCTCGAAAAGCCCTGAATACCCGCCCACTTCGTGGAAGGCTGTGAGGGCAAGGCCGTCAGGGGACCCGGCGCCCGCGACAAGGCCCTCCCTCGGACCACCCCGGCCCAGACGCGCGATGTCCCTGCTCCCGGGTAGAGAGCTCTGCGAGCTGCGCCCTCCGCGCCCCTCCGCCATGGGCTGAGCCCGTACCGTAACCCATGAGGACGAAGGCCCCCGCGAGAATGACGAAGGTCTGCACCGTGTCCGTGTACATCAGCGCCGCCAGCCCTCCTGCAACCGACCTGGGTCAGGGGGTCACAACCCAGACAGGCTGTCTCTAGTATATAGACTGTCTTTGCGAGAACTGGAAAAGGGTTCCCTCTTTTCCAATTAATTTTCCTGGAGGGCAGATTTCAAAATGATGGCCCATTCCCCGAGCTCCTGCACTCCGGCGTCAGGAGGCAGGGCTGGGTGAGCACAGTGGGGCTGAGTTTGGGGCTTCACGGATGCCAGGTGCACCCCGTGTAGGACCTCCGCTACAGGCCCTCCTCTAAGTCCAGGTTTTCTCCTCTGTGTAACAGAAGGAGGTGATCCTGTAAGCTCCAATTCTCTGTTCCATCCCATCCCGAGGGGCCGGGCCGTACAGCCGGCTTTGGCACCAGGCCCCGCCCACTCTGGGCGGGCGTCAGGCCTCAGACCCTACCCCGGGCTCCCTGGGCCAGCACTGGGATTGGTGAGCTAACCTGGAGTCTGGCCAAGTCCACTCTCCCCTCCCAGACGTTAATAAAAACTTAAGTCTTCCTTGGGTCCAGGCCCAAGAGGGGCTCGGAGCTATGACCTTCCGGACCAATCCAAGGAACGAGGGGACGGAAGGAAGGGGAGGGAGGGGGAGGCGGTAGAGGATTGGGTTGGGGGAGGTGTAGTTTGCTTTCCAAAGATTTAGATCCTTCTGCTCACATCACACTTAACTTCTCCAACCTTCTACCTTTGGTGACTCCTCTAGGCCCCGCCCACACTCCACATCCCTAGCACGGTTCTCTTGCCTAACCCTGCCTACAATCCATGCCCCTAGCAAGGCTCCCTTCCCTAAGACCCCGCCCCCGCCACCTGTCACAGTGTAGATCATGGTGATGCCCAGGAGCGCGATGACGGAGGCATAGATGTTCCAGCCCAGAGCCTGTTGAATGAATACTGCCCCGGAGAACATGTCCACCTTGGGGGAAGGAGCGCGCGCGCAGGTCAGGATCCAGGGGCCAGGGTGGGGACCCAGGTCCACCTCCTGCCCAGAATCACGACCCAAAACTTTTGGGTCACTTTTGGGCCAAACTTCTGGCCACACCTCAAAAGCGCCCTCATTTTTTGATACCTCCCACTATGGCTGTAGCCTCAGAAAACGATTCCTTCCAGGCCCTGCCTCCATTACGGTTGTTACAATTGTTCCTCAGCTTTGCCCCTCGGGGGCTTTCTAGAGACCTCCACTGGCTGGTCCCACCCGTCCAGGGGCCCGTTCCGCCCACCACGCGTGCTTACCGAAATCTTGGTGAAGATGTACAGAAAAAGCGAGAGCACGGACAAGTAGAGGCGGATACGATGGCCGCCGAAGCGCTTGCGCAGGTACTGCGGCATGGTGATGACGCCCGCGGTCAGGTACACCGGCACGAAGAGCCAGCCAAGCAGCAGGACCACGAACAGCGCCTGCGGGCACAGCGCGACGTCGGAGGGTGACTGCCCTCCCGAGATCCTGCTCTGAGCCCGTCCTCGCCCCCAAGGGGTCTGAAGAACCTTCCTCTCGGGGAACATGCTACTCCAAGGCAAGGTCGCACCAGGGCCCCAGAGGACACAAATGCAGATGATGACCTTGGGCTCTGGGCCTTCTGGACAAGCTCTTGATACTTCGCTGGGCCCTTAACTACAGCCCTTCTTGCCTTCCCAGGCCATGACCCCTGGCCATCTCTCCTAAGATGACCCCTAGACTCCTCCTCCTCCCACCCCCAGCACCTGAATCCAAGTACAGACCCTTCAGCCCAACCCCAGCCTCTGCCTCCCTTCTCCTCTCCACCCACCCAAACCTTCTGTCCTTCAAGGCTCAGCTCAGAGTCCTCCTCCTCCAGGAAGCCCTGAGCTCAAAGCCCTGATCTTTCCAAGTCTCCGAGGCAAGCCTCAGTCCCAGAGCTTCCTCTCCTGCCCTTTTCTGCGAGGGCCTTTCATTTGGCTTAAAGATGCTCACAGGCCACCACTTTGGAGAGCGTCAGAAGAAGCCCTGTACCAACTTTGAGACTGTTCACCCCATTTCAGAGAGGAGTAAATCGAGGCCAATGAGGGTGTGGCTGGTTTAGGCTCACATAGCAATAGTGAATCAAACCACCTGCCGTATCCTAGTATTGAACACTATTATTCGTGTGCTCGGTTTTAGTTACAGCCATACTATGATCAACTTTGTTATAACAACAGATTCGTTCCTATGAATTCAAGCATCTTACCCTCAATGCACAGAACTGTACAGAAAAGATCTTCACGACCCAGATAATCATGAGGATGTGATCACTAATCTAGAGCCAGACATCTTGGAATGTGAAGTCAAGTGGGCCTTAGAAAGCATCACTAAGAACAAAGCTAGTGGAGGTGATGGAATTCCCATTGAGCTGTTTCAAATCCTGGAAGATGATGCTGTGAAAGTGCTGCACTCAATATGCCAGCAAATTTGGAAAACTCAGCAGTGGCCACAGGACTGGAAAAGGTCCGTTTTCATTCTAATTCCAAAGAAAGGCAATGCCAAAGAATGCTCAAACTACCTCACAATTGCACTCATCTCACATGCCAGTAAAGTAATGCTCAAAATTCTCCAAGCCGGGCTTCAGCAATATGTGAACCGTGAACTCCCTGATGTTCAAGCTGGTTTTAGAACAGGCAGAGGAACCAGAGATCAAATTGCCAACATCTGCTGGATCATGGAAAAAGCAAGAGAGTTCCAGAAAAACATCTATTTCTGCTTTATTGACTATGCCAAAGCCTTTGACTGTGTGGATCACAATAAACACCAAAGAAAGGCAATGCCAAAGAATGCTCAAACTACCACACAATTGCACTCATCTCACATGCTGGTAAAGTAATGCTCAAAATTCTCCAAGTGAGGCTTCACCAATACGTGAACCCTGAACTTCCAGATGTTCAAGCTGGATTTAGAAAAGGCAGAGGAACCAGAGATCAAGTTGCTAACATCTGCTGGATCATCAAATAAGCAAGAGAGTTCCAGAAAAACATCAATTTCTGCCTTATTGACTATGCCAAAGCCTTTGACTGTGGATCACAATAAACTGGAAAATTCTGAGAGAGATGGGAATACCAGACCACCTGACCTGCCTCTTGAGAAACGTGTATGCAGGTCAGGAAGCAACAATTAGAACTGCACATGGAACAACAAACGACTGGTTCCAAATAGGAAAAGGAGTACGTCAAGGCTGTATATTGTCTCCCTACTTATTTAACTTCTCTGCAGAGTACATCATGAAAAACGCTGGGCTGGATGAAGCACAAGCTGGAATCAAGATTGCCAGGAGAAATATCAATAATCTCAGATATGCAGATGACACCACCCTTACAGCAGAAAGTGAAGAACTAAAGAGCCTCTTGATGAAAATGAAAGAGGAGAGTGAAAAAGTTGGCTTAAAGCTCAACATTCAGAAAACTTAAGATCATGGCATCTGGTCCCATCACTTTATGGCAGATAATGGGGAAACAGTAGAGACAGTGTCAGACTTTATTTTCCTGGGCTCCAAAATCACCGCAGATAGTGATTGCAGCCGCGAAATTAAAAGACATTTATGACCAACCTAGACAACATATTGAAAAGCAGAGACATTATTTTGTCAACAAAGGTCCATCTAGTTAAGTCTATGGTTTTTCCAGTGGTCATGTATGGATGTGAGTACTATAAAGAAAGCTGAGTACCGAAGAATTGATGCTTTTGAACTGTGGTGTTGGAGAAGACTCGAGAGTCCCTTGGACTGCAAGGAGATCCAACCAGTCCTTCCTAAAGAAGATCAGTCCGGGGTGTTCATTGGAAGGACTGATGCTGAAGCTGAAACTCTGATACTTTGGCCACCTGATGCGGAGAATTGACTCATTGTAAAAGACCCTGATGCTGGGAGGGATCGAGGGCAGGAAGAGAGGGGACAACAGAGGATGAGATGGTTGGATGGCATCACCAACTCAATTTGGTGTTGGGTTTGGGTAGACTGGGAGTTGGTGATGGACAGGGAGGCCTGGTGTGGTGCGGTTCATGGGGTCACAAAGCGTGGGACAGGACTGAGCGACTGAACTGCACTGAGTGGCAGAAAGTGAGAGAAACTAGAGCCTACTGATGAGGGTGAACAAGGAGAGTAAGAAACCTGGCTTCACCTTCAAAAACAAAGGTCATGGTATCTGGTCCCGTTATTTCGTGGCAAATAGATGGGGAGGCAGTGGAAACAGTGGCAGATGTTATTTGGTTGGGCTCGAAAATCACTGCAGGTGGTAAATATAACCGTGACATTAAAAGGTATTCCTTGGCTGGCGCTCCAGGTGCGAGAGAGGCAGGTCAGACCGCCCAGTCTGCGAGATAATGTGCCGTCCTGGCACCAGCCTGAGGACCCTGAAACTACCATCGTCAGGCTGCATGGGTGCCGTGAACAGAGCGGGTATTCCAGCAGGACTGAATTTGGAGAAGGTAGTGGCTCTGCTTCAGAAACTGAATTCCGACCCTCAGTTCATACTGGCCCAGAATGTCGGCACCACTCACAGCCTGCTGGACGTCTGGCTGGAGAGGGCCATGGTCCAGGGTACTCAGCTTGTGTTCCAGCACGCCGTGCATCAGGAAGGCAAGCCCGTCCAGAAGAGTTCAGGGCGATGCTGGATCTTTTCTTGTCTGAATGTTATGAAACTTCCATTCATGAGAAAATTTAATATTGAAGAATTTGAATTTAGTAGTCTTACCTCTTTTTCTGGGACAAGGTTGAATGCTGTAATTTCTTCTTAAATGTTTTTGTGGACACAGCTCAGAAAAAGGAGCCTGAGGATGGCAGACTGGTGCAGTATTTGCTTATGAATCCTGTCAATGATGGAGGACAGTGGGATATGCTTGTCAATATTGTTGAAAAATAGGGTGTTTTCCCTAAGAAGTGCTTCCCTGAAACTTACACAACAGAGTCAACCAGAAGGATGAATGATATTCTGAATCACAAGATGAGAGAATTCTGCATATGACTGTGGAACCTGGTACACAGTGGTGCAACCAAAGAAGAAATCTCAGCCACACAGGACTCCCATGATGGAGGAGATATTCAGAGTGGTGTGCCTCTGTTTGGGTAATCCACCAGAGATGTTCATCTGGGAGTATCGAGACAAAGATAAAAACTATCAAAAGATTGGCCCTATAACACCTTTGAAGTTTTGCAGGGAACATGTCAAGCCAGTCGTCAATCTGGAAGATAAGATTTGTTCATGTAATGAGCCTCAGCACAAGCACAACAAACGTCACAGAGTGGACTGTTTAAGCAACATGGTCGGAGGGAGAAAAACTGTAACAACCGGCCCGTCGACTGTTGAAAAAGATGGTTGCTGCCTCCATCAAAGATGGAGAGGCTGTATGGTTTGGCTATGATGGGAAACACTTCAGTGGCAACCTGGGCCTCAGTGACATGAACGTCTGTTACCATGAGTAGGTATTCGGTGTCTCCGTGAAGAACATGAATAAAGCGGAGAGGCTGACTTTTGGTGAGTCACTTTTGACCCACGCCATGACCTTCACTGCTGTCTCAGAAAACGATGATCAGGAGGGCGCCTTCATAAAATGCAGAGTGGAAAATTCTTGGGGTGAAGACCATGGCCACAGAGGTTCCCTGTGCGTGATGGATGCGTGGCTCCCTGAATGCGTCTGCGAAGTGGTGGTGGACAAGAAGCGTGCCCCTGAAGGGGTGCTCTCTGTACTAGAGCAGGAGCCCAGTGTCCCGCCAGTCTGTGACCCCGCGGGCGCTCTGGCCAAGTGATGTTGCCTCCAGCTTTGCCTCTTCCGGCGGGACCTGAAGTAGCTGCAAAGGACAGATCCAGGGACTGAAGCCGCAGTGACAGAGGTGACTCAGGTCGCACTGTCTACTCTCCTCATCTCCAGCAGCTCAGGACCTCTTAGCGTTTTAATCAGATGTAGTTGTTTGTCTTAGCTGTCACACCGGTTTGGCTCTGTGTCTGTGTTAACGAGGCAGGAGCGGATGAGCACTGGAGGTGTGTGGAGAGAAGCAGGCCTAGTGCCCCTTGTTCCTAGGGTAGAGTCGGGGGAGGCGCCCTGATACTTGAGCTCTCAAAGCTGCATGCTACCTGACAGGATCACTGTTCCTCCGAGGTGGCAGTCACTGAATTCAGTTTTTGTCAGGGTAATTCTATGTGCCTTGAATAGCCCAGGAATGGGAGGTTGATCAAAATTGACACGATTCCTTCCAGTTGTTCTGAACTGTGGAGAATGCGGCTCTCCTTGAGTCGTGGTTAGTAGAGGGTTAGAGAAAGTGGGTGAGAGAACAACCAAAAACTTACCATGATCTGAATTATGATCATTAGAGGGAGCTCTCGCCAAATAGTTCAACTTCTTCCTCTGGAATTGGGAGTTGGGTGGGCACAAAAAGGAGATATCATTCATTCTTTCTGACAACTAGATGGTGCTGAGAAGCTTTTGAATAAAACACTTTGCTTTAAAAAAAAAAAAANCAGGGCCTTTCCTAAGATGCAGCTGTGTCAGGCCTGGCACAGAAGCCTCTGGGGCAGTTCCCTGAACTAATAAGCTCGTTGTAGAAACAGCAGGAGTGAAGTCCAGACCTCAAAGACTCAGGACAACCCTGCCTTCCCTCTCTCCCACTCGGGGCCCGTCCAGCGTCGGGAAGCCTGGCTCCCCCATCTGAGCCCAGGCTGTGTCATGTCGTTTCAGCATCACCTTCTCTGTTCCGGAAGGTTCCCTGGTGGCTGTGGTGGGCCAGGTGGGCTGTGGGAAATCGTCTCTACTCTCAGCGCTCTTGGCCGAGATGGACAAGGTGGAGGGACACGTGACTGTCAAGGTAGGAGGCCTGGGTGGGGGCCAGGTAACTCACGGCCAAAGGGAAGGCCAAAGGGCAATGCGGTGTTTCCTTTTATGACCTTTTATGACCTTGTTCAGCAGGTGGGGACTCTTTGGTTCTCTTCTCTGCCCTCCTAGATGGCAAGATTGTGGTGTCATTTAGCTCCTGCTGTGTCTCAGCACCTAGAATAGTGCCCGGGATGTAGTAGGCACTGGATGAGTATTTAGTAAACACACACGAATGCCCGCTGGTCCGCCCTCTGCCCTCAACTCCCTCCCCATCGCCGCCCTGCAGTGTGCATCCCGGGGCCTCCTTAAGTGTGGCTCTTTCAGGCTTGTTCTTTCTCTTGGTGGTTCTCCTTGTATCTCTTTTGGCAGATGTAACAACACTTAAAATTTTTTATTGATGTTATTTGAATATTTCCTTGGAGAATTCTTTTTAAGGAACTTATTTAAATTATCAGTGTTTGTTGGATTCTTAATATGGGGCTAAAGGGAGACTGTTTTTACTGCTTTTAAATACACAGTGTTTTGAACTGAGTTGCAGTCTCTTAAAGGCTGCCTTAGTGAACACATGTGTAACATCAGAATCAGGAGCCTTGTTTGGCATTTAGCTCTGTCCCCTACCCCCAAGACCCTTCCCTGGGGTTGGGGATATTTTCTTTCAGAGTTTTGTTGATACCAGCATTTCCTGGAGCATGGTCTGCAGCAAATTCATCTTACTGTTTAGGGAATAAAGAGTCCTAGGCTCAAACAAGCTTGGGAAATAGTACAGATTCTGATTCTTTTCCTGTTGAACGCTTAAAGGCTCTGATAAGTCCTGCAAGGAGGGGGGGGAAACTGTTTAACTTTGGTTAATCCTGCGTGTCCCAGACACATTTGCCTGCACCTCTTTATTGCCTAGACAGCAACTCCTTATGTCTTAAGATTACTGTCTCCTGGAGTCTACTTTGGGGGGATGCTCGTTTGTGCCATAGTTTTCATTTCAGAGCAAAATCCTTTCTTTGCTGATGATCATATGCCCTTGAGCCTAATGTGCGTTAGAGCAAAGTGTATGATAGTTGGGTCCAGACTAATGAGGGTTTCCCAGGTGGCACTAGTGGTAAAGAACCTGTCTGCCAGTGCAGGAGACACAGGAGACAGGTTCAATCACTGGGTCAGGAAGATCCCTGGGACCTATTGTTTTAAGAAATGATCTGTCATTACTTTTAAATACATGTTATAAAGTAAGGTTCATAAGCAGCATGAGCTAGGTTAATTGGAAGAAGACTCGGGATCATGGTGGGACCCACATTGCCTTCTGTTTGACTAACCCTGGGTTTCCACAATCACAGCCCTATTGACATTTCATGCCAGATAATTCTCTGCTGTGGAGGCTGTCCTGTGCACTCCAGGGTGTTCAGCAGCATCCCTGACCTCTGCCCACGAGATGCCAGAAGCAGCCACAAGTCATAACAACCAAAAGTGTCTCTCGACATTGTCACATATGTCCCCAGGGGGGCAAAATTACTCCCAGTTGAGAACCACTGGATACAGAGATGATGGACCAAAAAGTGAAGGCGTTTGAATATTTGATTTGATGAGGTTGTAGATTTATTCGTGACTGGTTATTTTGCCTTGGTAAGGGAAGGGCTACCTACAATGTGGGTAGACCCCAGGTTCGATCCCTGGGTCAGGAAGATCCCCTGGAGAAGGGAATGACAACCCTCTCCAGTATGCTTGCCTGGAAAAGTCAATGGACAGAGGAGCCTGGTGGGCTACAGTCCATGGGGTCATAAAGGGTCGAACATAACTGAGCAACTAACTACAACAACAAGGAAAGTGCGGGCAATGTGTTTAAAATGTTTATTTTGTCTCAGTAGTCTAGTTGGTAGGGCTCATGCATACTGTGGGAATTAGCTGTGGGTTCTGCAGTGAGGCTTTGTGACAGTCTGGCCACTTTAAGTTAGGATATTGGAGTTAGCAGTTTGGTTATTTATCTGAGAGTGGAGATGAAGAGCTGGGCTCCCTGGGTTTCATTTCCAACCTCATCCTCCTAGCATCCCTTTATTTAACAGTCCTTGAGGCCTCCCCTTTGCCCTTTTAGTGAAGCTCATACTTCTCATCCCCGAGAAGGGAAGGGCAACCCACTCCAGTATTCTTGCCTGAAGAATTCCATGGGCAGAGGAGCCTTGTAGTCTGCAGACCATGGAGTCGCAAAGAGTCAGACACTACTGAGCTACTGAACTGATCTGAACTGAACTAAGCAACTAACACACACACACACACACACACACACACACCACACACACACACACCACACACACACACACACACACACACACACGTCACTAGGACCACCAGCTGCGTGTGAGTCCCCTCCCACCCCCCAGCTCCTTCCTGCCTGTCTTCCTCTCACACCGTGGTCCCATCACACTGGCCTTCCTGTTGCTCAGACTTGCAAAGTTCCTCTTGATTTTGGACACACACAGCAGCCAGTGGCAGCTTGCAGCAAGTGGCAGTGAGCAGTAGCGGGCAGCCAGGTCTTAGTCTCCTGAACGGGGAGTCCTAACCCCTGGACCACAGGAGCCAGCAGTTAGGGCCTGAGGCCCTAGCTCTCGCCCTTGCCCACTTGGTCAAGAACAAATTCAGAAGAGGAGGCAGAAGGTCCGAGTCAAGTAAAAAGTTTGTTGAAAAGTGCCTGCAAAAAGATGCATGGGCAAACTCAGAGAGTCATGCTTTTCATAATTTTAAATCCTTCATAACAGGGCCGTTTTCCAGGTCTTTGTCTTCCCCTGAGGTGTGCACGCCTTAGCCAAGATGGATCTCAAAGTGAAGGCTTCTGGGAGGAGTAAGACTCTTTATGGTCTGGCATTATTCTCTGACTTTTGACCCTAAGGAGCCTTCCCAGGCGTGTGTAGTGTCTCCTTTGTTCCAGAAAAAGAAGGGGAGTGGAGATCCCTTAATCCTTTACCCAAACAGGATTTTGCCCTTCTTTGTCCTGGCCATGACTGTTATCTTAAGGATATTTACAAGACAAAGATTGACTATTTACCCTGTTTCTGTTGTTCCATTTTGGAGGGCAAATAGGCTGACTGTAAGTGCCTTAACTGGAGCCCACCTCTCTCTTGTCTCAGGAAATGCAAAGAGGAGACTAATTGTAAGCATCTAACCTGAAGCCCACCTCTTCGTCCCCCATGAAACACAGGCAGAGGTCACGTGTAAATGTCTAACCTGGAGCCTGTCTGTCCCCTGCCTCCCTCTCATGCAGTTCCTCAGACTGAAATGCTCTTTCCTCTTCTCTTTATCAGACCAACTTATTTTCACCTATCAGTCCTTGTTTAAAAATTTTTTTTTCAGTTATTGAAATACACGAAACAAATGCCCTCCTCGTAGTCTTTGTTCTTATGCCATTCTGACACCTTGCATTATGTGGAAATATACAGCAACTTTAGAAATGGACAGTTTTTATACAGATATCTTTGCTTAAATTTCATCAAGGACATCTCAAGGGCTCTTTTAATGTTGTCCCAAACTAAGTCTCCCTTAAAAAAAAATTTTTTTTTTAAATGAACTATAGTTGATTTACAATGTTCTGTTAGTTTCTGGTGTACAGTAAAGTCATTCAGCTAAGTGTGTATATGTATTCTTTTTCAGATTCTTTTCCAGTATAGGTTAAGTCTTCCTTTTAAAGGACTTTTTGAAAAGTCTCATATTTTTCTCTCTCTTAGCCTGTACCACAATAATAATCAAATAATTTTTTTTTTTTTAATTCAGGTACTTCCCTTTCTTGGGAACCAGGAGGTTTTGGTTGTTGTTTATTTTAAAATTTATTTTATTTTAAATATTTTATAAAATTTTTTAAGTTGAAATATAGATGATGTGGGGGCTTCCAGGTGGTGCTAGTGGTAAAGAACCTGCCTGCCAATGCAGGAGACATGAGAGACAAAGGTTCGATCCCTGGGTTGGGAAG